>PITA01003520.1:0-138093 GCA_004023965.1 Spilogale gracilis
TGACTGTTTCCTTTGCTGTACAGAAGCTTTTTATTTTGATGAAGTCCCAGAAGTTCATTTTCGCTTTTGTCTCCTTTGCCTTTGGAGACGTGTCTTGAAAGAAGTTGCTGTGGCCGATGTCAAAGAGGTTACTGCCTATGTTCTCTTCCAGGATTTTGATGGATTTCTGCCTCACGTTGAGGTCTTTCATCCATTTCGAGTTTGCCTTTGTGTGTGGTGTAAGCGAATGGTCTAGTTTCATTCTTCTATACGTAGCTGTCCAATTTTCCCAGCACCATTTATTGAAGAGACTGGCTTTTTTCCACTGGATATTTTTTCCTGCTTTTTAAATATTCTGTAAATCAGACTGTTTTAAATATCTTCTAAAGCAAATTATATGGAAAAAAACCATGGGGAAAAATAATTTGTTTTCATACTGAATCAGTGATACACATTCAATTTTCTGTCTAACTCCTAGATGACTTTTAGGATACATTGAATATACTACATTGTGTGCTTTTTTTTTTTAATTTCTTGTGGAAGTTTCTTTTTCTTTTTTTTTTAAAGATTTTATTTATTTATTTGACAGAGAGAAACACAGCCAGAGAGGGAACACAAGCAGGGGGAGTGAGAGAGGGAGAAGCGGGCTTCCCGCCGAGCAGGGAGCCGGATAGGGGGCTTGATCCCAGGACTCCGGGATCACAACCTGAACCAAAGGCAGTCGCTTAACCAACTGAGCCACGCAGGCACCCCCTGTGGCAGTTTTCTAAGTATCTTTCTAACACTTCATAATCAACTGAAATGTTGGCAGGGACTAAGAAGAGGAGAGAGAACTAGGAGTGATACTGGGTAAAGTTGGCTAATATTCCAGCAAACTCAGAATATAGTAAAATGACAACCTCCTAAAGGCTCCTACAGGTCATCCACACCCCAAAAATACTGCCCCTCTTTTCCATTTCTCCTCCTGCCTCCTTCTGCCCTCTCACCCACCACACACAGAGCAGGCTCACTTTGTATGGTACCATGTTACCTGAAATTTGTACATATTGGAATGTGTCCTTACTTTGTCCGATTCTCTCATGGTCTCAGATGTCTCAGAAGCCAGAAGCTTGCAAAGCAAGGACACAGTTGATATGCACGAATTTCATTTAACACAGCACAGCACAAAAGGATCATCTGTATGTGTGTGTGTGTGTGTGTGTGTGTGTGTGTGGATACACACATACATAAACACCAATACAATACACATGCCTGAAGTATGCTCTGGCATACTTTGCCTATACCAAAGCATTTTGCAATCAGAAGGTTATTTTCACGTTGATATAAAAAATGTGGAGTTAATTGCCTAATTCATATATTTAAGTTTTTTTAGTGCAACTTTTTCTTTTTTGAGAGAGTGAGTGAGTGTGCAACATGCACACACACAAGCGTTGGAACAGGGGGACAGAGAGAAAGAAGCCTCTGTAGGGCTCAGTCTCATGACCATGTGGGGCCCTGTGGGACTCAATCTCATGACCCTGAGCTGAAATCAAGAGTCAGATGCTTAACCAACATAGCCACCTAAGTGCCCCAATGGAATTGTTTCTCAAATGAGATACTATGCTACACAGTACAATGTACAGACCTTAAGGTCCACAGTTTTATAATTTGATGAATTCAGACAAATGAATACACTCATATAGCCAGTGTTCCAATCAAATTATAATTTACCTCACTTCAGACAGTTCCCTCATGTCCTTTTCCAGTTAATCCCAATCACCATAGATAACTATTTTTAATTTTATCTTAAAAACTTATGGTTTGCTTAAATTTCTGGCTTTTTCACTCTACAAAATGTTTTGGAGATTTATTCATGCTTTTGTGTCTATTCATGTTTTGGATCTCTTTATTTTCTATGTATACTATTATTCAATTTTGCAAATATATTATAACGTATAGATAAATCTATTGATGGACAGATATTTGGGTCATTTCAAATTCTAAGATGCTATTAAAAAGCTCCCATATATATTCTAATAAAAGTCTTTTTTGTGAACATAGATTTTTTTTAAATGTCTCTTGAATAAATGCCTAGAAGCATGAGTGCTTCTTACATGTATTTTTACATGTATTTTTAATTTTCTGAAAAGCAACCAGAAAGTGCACCAAAGTAGTTGTACCATTTTGTACTCCCACTAGCAATTCATGAGTGTTCTAGCAGGTCAGCATCTTTACCAACATCAAAATCTTTTTAAAAATTTTGCTATTTTAGTCAGTGTGTATTTTCTTTACATTTCCTTAATAGCAAATGATATTCAATACTTTTCCATATATTTTTACTATTTATATACATTTTCATAAATGTTTCTAATACATTCATAAACATTTTCATGTTTTTTGTCATTCATTGTTGATGAGTTGTACCTATTCATTCAGTCTTCTCATCAATATACTGTTGGATATTGGTTTAGCTTATTACTGTTTATAGGAATACAATATTCATTTTAGATGCAAGTCCTTGGATGGATGTATATATTGGTAATGTTTTCTCTGGGGTAGGACTTAACTTTTCATTTTCTTAATGGGGTGTTATGAAGAGAAGCTTTTCATGTTGGTGAAGTTCAATTTATCTAATTATCTAGAGAGAGACAGAGAAAGGGAGTTACAAGTTACTTAGTTACAAGTTACTTAGTTCTTTCAGGGTCATGAAGATATTATCCTATTTTTGAGTAAAAGCATTATATTTTTTTCATTTAATTCTGTGATCTATCTCTGTGGATTCTATGAATTCATTCATGCTATGAATCCATATGATGATTGACAGGTTACATGTAGAGAGTAAGGTAGGAGTTGAGGTTCATTTTTCCAGCACATTTATCCAGTTGTTTCAGCACCGTTTGTTGGGAAGGCTTTCCTTTTCCATTGAATTGCCTTTCCACCTTGGCACTTTGGTCAACAATTCTTTGAATGTAATTCTGCAGCTTTATGTCAGCACTCTCTGTACCTTTTCACTGCTCTATACCATATGGTCTTGATCATTGTAACTTCTCTTACTGCACTTACTCTAATACCACATGGTCTTGATCATCGTAACTTTTCCTGAAATTCGACAGCACAAGGCTTCCATCTTTGCTTTTCTTTTATTCAGGATTATTTTGGTTATTCCAAATTTTATATCCACATGCATTCTAAAGGCTGTTTATTAATTTAGATCTTTTTAAAAGATGGCTGGTTTTTCAACTGTCATAACGTTAAATGTATAAATCAAGTTGGGGAAGATTGTCACTTTAACAATACTGAGTTTTCCAAATCATGAAGTCAATCTATGCCTTCATTTGTTTAAAGCTCTTTAATTTATTCCAGCTATGTTTTATAGTTTTTAGTATAAAAGTCTTGTATAAATTTTGTTAAATTTATTTTCGATGCTATAGTAAAAAGTGTTTTAAAATTTTAGTTTCCAGTCATTTGATGCCAGGATGTAAAAATACACTTATTATTTTATAGTGAAATTTGCCAAATCCACTAATTTTTGTTAGTGATTGTGTAGAATTTTTAAAGGATTTTGTACATGTACATGTTATCTGCAAATAAGTGTTTTACTTCTCCTTTTTAAGTCTTTGTATCTTTTATTTCTCCTGACTTATTTTACTAAGAATTCTAATACAGTAGTAAACAGAAATATTCTCATCTTATTCTTTTTTTTTTCTTTTTAAAGATTTTATTTTTAAGTAACCACTATGCCTAATGGGGGGCTTAAACCCACAATCCAGAGATTAAGAGTTGCATGCTCTATAAACTGAGCTAGCCAGGCAGCTCTAACTTATTCTTTATCTCACAGTGAAACCACTTGATATTTCATCTTCCACGATAATGCTAACTGGAAATTTTATGTATATGTCCTTTGCAATATGGATATCATTTGTCTGACCTTGAAGATTTTCTTTTAGCATTTCTTAGAATGCAAGCTGCCTTGCTTTGAAATATCTCCACTTCCATTCGTCTAGAATACATAATTATTTTAGCCATGATTATGAATGATATACTGTAGAGAGTTCTTACATTTTCATTCTTTAAAATCTGTTGAGATTTGTTTTGAGAGAAAATTACATTTCTGATTAATCTTTTTAATTCTGTCAGCCTTCATTAATATAAAATTATTCTTTTTAAGATTTGTATTTATTTATTTATTTATTTAAGGAAAGAGAGACAGAGCATGAGCAGGGAGAGGGGCAGAGGCCAAGGGAGAAGCAGACTGACTGACCCTGAATGAGGAACCTGACACTGGGGCTCTATCCCAGGACACTGAGATCATGATGTGAGCTGAAGGCAAATGCTTGACCAACTGAACCACCCACGCACCCCTAAAATTATGATTTTCTTTTTCACAGTAGATCTGTTCTACTTTATGTTTAGTTCTAGTTATAAGCCCTGTCTTACCTATCCTTGCTCCTGAGGTATGGCCTCTCTGGGGTCCTAGCTGCAGGTCCAAAGACAGCAATCTCTCCATGCTCCGACTGGGGTACACTTGGGTGGGTCTCTTTCATGTCCCATGACTTGACCATCTGACAGTCACCCCTGGAGCCATTGCTCTCTCCTAGGCCTCAGAATCTCAATCTGTACATGCAGAGTCCAACTTCTAGCCAAGTTCATGAGGGCAGTTCCCTCGTCTATAGTAAGTTTCCCCACAGCTGCTCACAGTTCCCTCATCTATAAGTTTCCCCACAGCTCCCCACAGTTCCCTCATCTATAGTAAGTTTCCCAACTGCCTCAGGAGGCCCAGACCCCACCTCCTCAGCTCAGTGGCTGCTACTCTCAGCTTAGGCTCTGTCTTTCTTATAGATGACCCCCCAAAAATGCCTCCACACAGAAAACCTAAGCCAGTATGGGTCTCATATCCTGTGTACTCATTCCATTGAAGATTATAAGCCTCTACTGCTTGCTATTTCATGCCTAGAAAAACTGGCTCATATATTTTTTTTCAGATTCATAGGTTGTTTTGCTTGGTTTTATTCTGTTTTTTAATATTGAAGATTCAAGTCTAAGACCATTAGTCTGTCGTAGTCAGAAGAAAAAATATTACTTATTATTTTTTGTTTGAGCCAAATAATATATATCAACTTTAAAGAATTATTTTTCCTCACTCATCTAATTTTTGTTATGAAACTAAAAAGAAACAAATTGCTTTCTTATAAGAGAGACAATCTCCTAGAACTGACATTAATAAATCTATTTCTTGACTACTGACATTGATTCTTATAAAAACTTTAAGGCCAAAAATAAAATAAAAATAAATAAGGCTTGTCTCAATTTTCTTCTTTCATTGGCCTATCAAATAAAAAACACATAATGTCCATGGCTACATTCCACCATATAAAAACACTTTCTTTTCTATGTATCCCCAGTTAGGATAAATGATTTTTGCCTTATTGGTAAATGTTTAGCTTTTAAAGCAAACTGCCTGGTTCATTAGATTGCTTGGTACAGGTATAAAATTTAAAAACAATTTCTATCAGGTATTTAAGTATTTGGAGCAAAAACTTAAAAAACTTACATATTGTCTTAACCATTGGATAATTTTTGATTTAACGTTTTTTAAATTCAGATTCAGTTTCTTTTCTTTTTTTTTTTTTTTTTTTGTTCAGTACCCTAACACATAGGCCCTTGGATTTCACATTGATTAGCCTGTCTTTATCTTTTTATTTTTTTTTAAGATTTTATTGATTTATTTGAGAAAGAGAGAGAGTATGAGCTAACGGAGGGACAGAGAGAGAGAGAGAGAGAGAGAGAGAGAGAGAGAGAGAGGCAGACTCTATGCTGAGTGTAGAACTAGGCCCTGAGTCCTGGGGTGCTTCTTAGAGGGCTCATAGCAGGAAAAGGGAGCTTGACCCCAGGACCCCAAGGTCATGACCAGAGCTTAACCAACTGAACCACCCAGGCACCCCTGCATCTATCTCTTTAAGGAACTAGAGGGCTCTTCTGAAAGTACAGTTATTAGGAATAGTGAAAACCAAATAAGCTGTAAATATGTTTAGATAATAGGATCTGGAATAAGTTAAGTTGCTACCTAAAGGTAATTTGAGCACACTGATGAATTTGTTATATTTGTTTTCTGGGTTTTATTATTTCAACTTTAATAACTGAAAAACTGAAATAAAAAATAGGCTAGATTCTATATTGGTGGATTTTTTTTCTTCTAATGATAAGAAAAATTAAATACTAGTTTTGAAGTGAAGCTGTATTTAACCACTTTATAGGATAGAGGAATTATTACACTGTACAGCGGAATAGTCTGAAAATCAGTAAAAAGTTAACTAATCTGAAACAGCAGAAATGTTTTCTCTGGCATAGTACCATATCAAATGCAATCTCTGCCCCATGGTATTAACTTAATAAATGGAGTTTGAATGAGTTAACCAGGCTTTCCACTACAGTCTGAGCCAAGATCCAGATTCAGGTTTCCTTGGCTCCAGAATTGGGACTCTAAATATCCTGCCCTGAATTATACTCTTAATATCAGGAAAAGAAACTTGAATTCTCTGAATAATTTTAAAATTCAGATTACGGCACTTTTGTTTGACTACAAAGGAATTGTCCTTAAATTTTAAATAAGTATCAGTCCCAGGCTTCTTCCAAAAAGTCAAACTTGACCATGAGTAGTTAGTTCCCTTCACATCTCTACCAACATATACACTGAGGGAAAGGGGCGGAGGGAGAAGCCCACGTATCAGTCAGATTTGTCCACCAACCTTTGGATAAAGCATCTGAACACAGCAGGTGCCTACGAGTTGACTGTTCCATCCATTCCATTAAAGCCATTTTCCCCAGAAAGACTTTGCAGTCCCAAGCGAAAAGTAGTACAATATGCGCCCTCCTTAATACCACCGCCAGGCTCACCCATCCCCCCACCCGTACTGCATGGAGCACTGGGTGTGGTGCGTAAACAATGAATCTTGGAACACTGAAAAAATGAAATAAAATAAATTATTAAAAATAATATAAAATACTAAATAATAAATCTTAAAAAAAAAAAAAGGAAAAGCCGGCAGAATTTGGAGAGGGTCTACTGGTAATTTATCAATTCTTTTAACTGTGTTGTTGTCATCGTGCCTTATTAATCAAATTTTGATTTGGAAAATTAAATAAAAACATTGTCAGGCTTTCTTGCCTGTAATATCAATCTAAAGACAGAAAGGTTTTTTTCAATTAAAAATAAAAAGTATCAGCAGAGGGAAAGATAAGATCATGAAGTTATACAATGTGATAGCTATAACAGATTGCCTGTATTTGTGAACTCACTTTTAATATCATGTACTTAAACTGGAAGTAATTTCGTTTTTATAATAGGCTTTTTCCTTGAGCATTATTTTGTGAGATCTACACATTAGCAGATTACACTATTTTCCCCCAAACTTCAGACTACAAAATAGGTGACAGCAGATCACTAAAACTCAACATAGATTTGATAAATAGAACACCAATGCTTTCCTTAATAATTTTATAAATTATACATTCTACTGAAAATTTGCTTTCTTGCCTTTTAAAATCTAGTAAATGTACAGTTTAACTCTTGTATAATTTTGAAATTCTTCAGAAAAGTACCTACAATTTCATAACAAATGAAATATTCAAGACAAAAAACTTAAGAAAAAAAGTAACAATGCTGTTTAATACCTACCAAAATATTTTCTAAAAGACTTAGATATTTAGCTAAAAAAAATGTACATTTTGAAATACTGATTTTGACATGTTAAATTCATTTTAAGTTCATTTCAAAAGCAAAACTGACACCTTGTATATATCATATAGCTTCAGTTTAATTCACCATGTACATGACTGTCAGTTGTATTTATTATTTTCTATACACACGAAAAACTATAAACAAATGCTATTCTCCAAGTTATTTAAAACATACTAAAATTTGAAATCCCCTAGAGGTCATTCACCAAATTTTATGGCTAATATCTTTGCACTGCACATGCACATAATAAGAAACAGAGCTGTCATATTTACTTCAATGGATATTTATAATGAGATTTCTATTTTTGCCAAGAAACTTGAATTTCACAACAAATCAGCTATGCTGAGACAATAAAAAATAAACATGGAAATTTATGAATTATTTCAAGCTATGATTTTACCATACAAATTACTTGACATCTGCAAGTAACTAAATCACTCTGCAACAAATTCACCTTAAACCTAAAATGGGTCTGTGGAGCAACTCTTGAAACAAAATTATGGTATGGAAGCTCTGATACAGTGGTATAATCAAAAGGTGGTGAGATTTCCATGGGATGTGTGAATATGCAACACTTCCTCCACTATCAAGATGAGTACCTCCTACCAGCTTTAAGATTTTTTTTTTTAATTTACTAGGCAGATCTATGGGTGACAGTAAAATAGTGTTCTTTAAAATTACTTAAATAGCCAGTATATTTACCTGGATTAAAATATGAGGTTGAACTACCATAAAACCACAGCAAGACTTTCAGAGAAATACAGGGAGGCAAGAACTGGTTTCTGTCATTCAGAGAGCAAGGCATGGTGCTTCTATCCCCTGGTGACTTGGAAGATAAGCTATGAACCCTTTAGGCTCAGTTTATTAAATTTCCCCATGTCAATCTTCTTGGAAAACATATATGGTACCATTAAGCAGCTATTTTAATTCCTCATGCCCTTACTTTTATAGAATAAAGTATTTGGGCAGAAGAACACCAAATCCAATTCCCTCTCCTTCCTAACCCCATTCCCCATCCCCAGAGTTCTAATGTACAGAAAATCTCAGAGGAAGCAATGCTATTCCTAGAGAGCTTGAGAAATGGGCAGAGCTTCGACATTTACCAGAAAGGGCAACTCAGGAGTTTCTCACAGGGA
Organism: Spilogale gracilis; assembly: GCA_004023965.1. Classification (NCBI taxonomy): domain Eukaryota; kingdom Metazoa; phylum Chordata; class Mammalia; order Carnivora; family Mephitidae; genus Spilogale; species Spilogale gracilis. Next base: position 8,833 of record PITA01003520.1, read on the forward strand.
AGAATTTTTTCAGGCCCCACATTGCTTTTAAGTGGTCACCAAACTAAACCTTCATAAATATAAACTGGGCATTCTTTAGTACATAAAAATAACACCAGTAATTCAACAAAAGTTCAACATAGGGAGGGAAGCATAAATGGAATAAAGGCTCTGACTTGAAATTACTGAATTATTTACCTGATACTCTATCCTGTAGCCAATGTAGAATTTAAACATGATATGTCCACAGTAAATAAAATGGGAAGGGAAATACCAGTACTGACTGGATAACTTTCATTTTGTTAATATTTTGCTGGATGTTATCAGACACATGGTAGTTGTTTGGGATGGAGCTCATTATATTACTAGAAAAAAATGCTGCCCAAAGTAGGATTAGAAAAGATGATAACCTGAAAGGTTCATTATAGCATTATTATACTCTCACTTATTACTCTTGTTACAGATCCTAACACAAGTTTATATGTTCATATTCCCTTGAATATCTGCTCTCTCATTTCAATGTGTTTTTTGAATGCAATAGCTTTTGATACTATGTGTCCTAAATTCAATATCTCATTCCTAGTAGGTGCAAGCCTCTATTTTATTAATCACCTACTGAAGTAAAGTCCAAGTCATTACATATTTAAATATATAATATTCAAGAATAAATTATTTTTTATTCTTGCATTATAATACATTTAAGCCTTAGCTGATATTATAATTAGGTGTAGGTAGATTATATTGTTTTGATAATGTTCATGTCAGGAAAGTAAATATTTGTAGTTAAGAGGTAGTTCCAAGTTGAAATTCCGTAAAGCAGGGAAAGGAAATGCAACCATCAGGGCCTAAGTCTGGACCAGATCTGTCCCAAGCACTGTATAGCTATAATTCCACTTTCTCACACAGTGAGAACTGCAATTACTATTTTATAGATGCGGCTATGAGGTCACAAGAGATTTACTTGCCCAAGTTTGCCCAGCAAGAAAATATGGGAACTGGGTTCAGTCAACACATTATAAAATGCACCTGAGCCCCTGTAGTCTTCTTTAAGGGGCCCAGGATTTATGTTTATGACTTCCCAGGCCAACCCAACATTTCATTTTGTGCTAAATATGTTGCAATGTGACCTTTTCTATCTTGAAATAAAACTCTTAGTTGTATCCCACCTACCTTCATAGTTTCCAAAACATCAACATAAAGTCAATACTCTAATCGATCCATCCCAACAGCAACTGTCAGGAATGCATAGCACCAGGCATGCAACTGTCTCGAACGTTTGCACTGCCATCAGCCCTGGTGCTTCTTAAAATCCCCAACAAAAACAAGCAAGCACAATCATCCTTTGATAAAAAAAATACATTAATGCAGAAACCAATCTACATAAAAATGTAAAAATATTTTGTATTTTGATGTTAAATGGGTTTAGAATCTAGGTTTAAGTTTTTCACTTACAAGGGGATTAGAAATTTGTGTAAGAAGCAGAAAATTCTTCATTGTATGAAGCGTTTATATAGAGTGTCTCACACTCCACTTACAAAATATCAGCGATATGTCTCAATACTGTGAATGTATGGGATGCCTGGGTGGCTCAGTTGTTAAGCATCTGCCTTCAGCTCAGGTCATGACCCCAGGGTCCTGGGATCAAGTCTCACATGGGGCTCCCTGCTCGGCGGGAAGCCTGCTTCTCCCTCTGCCTCTGCTTTGAGCTCTATCTCTCTCTGACAAATAAATAAATAAATAATTTTTTAAAAAATTGTTAAAGTAAAGACTGTACTCCAGAATTTGAAAAGGACTCCTCTGGCAAGTCACATTACTCCTATGATGTTTTTATAGAGAACATTAATATTCCCAGTGAAGAGTGCTTTTAGTTAGATTCCAGTTAAGATTTTGTATAAGGATAAATGATTCGAACATATCCAGTTTGACTCTTAAGCCATTATTTTTAAAACAACTTTCTAAAGACTCCTTTTTACTTTCTTCATCAAGACAGACCTGACGCCCTAAAGCAAAATGCACTGTATGTTAACAACAATAAAAAAAAAAAAAAAAAAAAAAAAACCTGCTACATTTAGACATCCCTGTGTAAGGCCAAAAGTTTCTACTTTCAACCAGAATGCTTCTTTGGGTATATTTCTATAAGACTGCTTGTAAAACGTTCTTTTTGTTGTTCGGTTTCCTGGAAGACCACCCTAATGTATGTATAAATATCCTGCAAAAATTCGGCTGACTTCTGGTTTCTGGTTGACTAATTGCTGTCACTTTGGTATAATCACTCAAAGGCCAAAAGAATGCGAATTTGTAAACAAAGAAAGCCCTGCATCCCAGTCACTACGTTTTATTCTCTATCTTTGTCATTTAGGAATATACAAAGTTAACTGATTGGCACACTACTTATGATCCAATATATTCATACTATTCATATATTCAATATATATATACACACACACATTTATACACATATTTGTAAGTATAACTACCAGATGATGGATGGCATCACAGTGCGAAGAAAGTCCTTGTTAATCTCATTTCCTGCTATCACTCCAGGGTTGAAAACAGAGCCTGGTATGTAGTTGGAGCTTAATAAATATTTTGCTGATGACTGAGGAGCTGGGACTTTATGCTGTGGTCTATGGAAGACCAGAGGGCTTGTTGCAGGAGAATAATACCATTTCCTAGTTTTCAACTTCATTTTCTGTAAGATCTCTAGTGTCTGTCAGCCCCAAAATGTTATGATTCTAAATATGGGCCACACATCAAGTGGGACAAAAGATGCTGCTGGAGCCCTTTTTCTTCTCTTTGCTGGTCATGCAAGAATGCGGAGTTAAACCTGCTGTTAAAGTGCATCTAGTCTGCACATGATCCCCTTTTGATCTTAACTCAGAAATTATGTAGATGCTATTTGCGTATCTTTGATGACAGGGAATGAACACTACCTGTAAGAGCCTACTTTATTTTTGTACAGTTGGGATAGTTAAAAAATACTTGCTCATCTTGAGCTCACGATAACCAGTAATTCAAGGCTCTTCCAGATTACGTCTAACCACACTACTATGCCAACTCAATTCAAATCTGTGATGATAATAATTAGCCTCACTGCATTTTCCCTTCTCAAGGCTAAACAGGTGTCATTTATTCCCTCAATAAGTATCTATTGTGAACCTACTATGTGCAAGACATGGATCTGGGGTTTGGGTGTATGGCAATGAACAAAACTGACAAAGTTCCTGTCCTTATGGAGTTCACATTCTAGTGGTGAAAACTGTAATGATTAGAAGTGATGGATGAATAATTATGTCAGCTACTGTAAGTACCATGTTATATATGTACATGAGTAAACACATGCGTACATGCATATATACATTCATATCAACATAAGAAGAAAGAGTAATATGGATGTTATTTTGGGTAATATTGTTGAGGAAGGGCTCTCTGAGAGAGTGGAAATTTAATAAAGTGAGAGTAAGCCACATAAACACATTGGGGGAAAACATTTAGGTACTATGGTGGCATGTGCAAAGGCCCTGAGGCAGGATTGTATTGGCTTGTTTAAGGACAAGCAAGATGAGCTGACCAGACTCAACTCAGATGCAGAAAGAGTTAGGAAAAAAAAAATGTAGGAGAGCTAGCCAAAAACTAGATTGCTTGGAACCTTGTAGGACAGAATAAGGAGTTTGGATTTGATTCTGTGTGGTGGAAAGCTTATTTATTTCCTTCAAGTGCTTCTGAACTATGTAATTGATTTAGAATACCCTTACAACCTATATTCACCTCACATGAACTTACTGAATTTTCGCTACATGTCTTTTAAATCATGGGGACTAGAAATTAATGAACACAATCTTAGATTGATCTGATCAACAATAAGAATAGAACTATTTCCACCCTACCTTTTTTCAAAAAAATTATTTTAGAGAGAGAGAGAGCAGGGGAGGGACAAAGGGAGAGAGATGGAGAATCTCAAGCAGACTCCATGCTGATTGTGGAGCCAAACACAGGACTTGGTCCCAGGACCTTGAAATCATGACCTGAGCCAAAATCAAGATCCAGACGCTTAACTGGCCAGGCCACCCAAGTTCCCCCACCCTACTTTTAATAATCTATTAATAAAGTCTAAACTTGCAATATCATTTTTCTGGTGGGCCTATCAGCTTGTTTCCTCTTGAACTTAGGGCCAAAGAACATCTTGGAGTCTCTCACAGTACAAAGAGTAATTGTCAAAATGTGTTGGCACTGTATATTTCTTTGAGATTTTGACCTAGAGCAAAACATCAAGTTTATCTCTAATATATCACCATGTTTTGGATAACCTGGATTTAAATCCCATCTGCCCTTTACCAGTTGTACAACCTTGACCAATTATTTAACTTTTATACATTTTATTTTATTTATTCATAAAGTGGGATTTATCAGAGTACTTACAAATACTTTTGTTAAAGATTAAATGAGATAATAGATATAAATTGCTTAGAACATGCCTGATGAATGGCAAGCAGTATAAAAATGTTAGGTAGCTTACATAACATAATTAATCAGAAACTCAACTGCCTAAGAAAGTTAATGTCTATAAAGAAAAATAAATACTTGGTTGTCCACAGATTATAGATGTTCATTAAAAACAAAAAATAAAAAAATTCATTAATGGCAAAAAGAAGTTAAGTGCTTTCATTTTACATGAAATACATAAATATACATATATATACATTTATTTATAGATTATATATATATGCATTATTGACTTTATATACACATATCCAATATTCTTCCTCACAATTCCGTAACAGAAGCTCTGGACCCCAGTCACACATGCGTGCTCCTACATCCTCACACTACTCAAGCCATTATTCTATGCCACAGAGACCTGCAGTCCCCAATTCTATCACCTGTAAACCTTATCCAGTGTAAGCCTTATTCGGTGCATGTTTTCCACCACCCCTTGTCTCCCTGCTCACAGTGATCCTGTTCCTTTTCAACAAAAACCCTCACAACAATTTATTTTTTTGACCACACCACTGACATATAAACTCTGAATCTGTTATCACAAATTCTTTCATTAAATATTTATGCTTAGTATTTACTTAGCATCCACTAAAGCTGAGAGCTGACATGGTGGTTGGTAGAGTGAGTTCTAACTTCATCTTTTCATTGTGTGACTTTGCACATTTATTTAGCCTGTCTGAGCCCCGACTTCCTCATCTATAGACACGGAGCTGTAATGAGGACTCACCTTATGACAGGGTGCAGAGTGGCTTAAATGATAAAATGTACATACAGCATCCAGCATTTTGTGGAATGCAAGTAGGTACACAGTGCTAGGTGGTTATTAGTAAAATTGTTGTTTTAACCTTTCTAACAGACTATAAACTCCTTAAGGAGGTTTGTGTCCCATAGTCCTGTTTATTCCATAGAGCGCACGGTGGCCCGAACCATTAGTGCTGGAGTTTGTTGCAACTTTGACTAGTTTTAATAGAGTAAGGAAAAAGAAAGCTGTTTATCATTTTCTTCTTAATTTTCCTTTCCCTATTCCAAACCACCAGATAGGTCTTTGTGCTATCTTTTCTTTCAGGGGATGATTATGCTCTATGATAGGAAATAGAGGTGGTCAGTAGGAAATAGGTAGGAGCAACAAGCCAGAACAGGAAGACTTCCCAAGACTATGGATGACATCCAAAACCAACTCCTTACTTCTGGAAGGGGTATGGAAAGCAGACTTCCAATCCCAGGTAATAGTATTAGAATATTTCTGGATGGTATGGGGAGCAAAGCCACCAAATCTTAAAGGAATCTGTGGGTTGGAAAATAGAGAGTACTTCTTATTTTTCTTAACAAATCTTTATGTCATGATTTAAAACATATGCATGTGTAATTTTGATAAAAATAAGACTCAACCTAAAAGGATCAAGTATTACAAAAAGTACCTATTAATTTTAAACACTAGTTATGGCTGTTTGTACTTTGATCAGATGCCATAGAAAGCATCTGATAAGAATTCTACCTGTTTCCTCTAGTAAATCATAGGAAATATGCCTTAAAAAGAATGAAAAGCCTTCTTTAGTTCAAGTTTGGTCTATATCTGATCTTTAAGAAGTATATTTCATTGCAAAAATATCTTGAGCATATGAGTCTACAAGACAGTTGATGATTCTATTAATTTTCCAGTAAATTCAGAAAAAAAAAAAGGCACTGGCCCAGATTTTCATATTTCCCACTACCAAAAAAAATTTTTTAAGGATAAACTTTTTTTAATGTACCAAGCACTTAAGAAAATTCAGCAAATTTTTCTATTTATTTATCTATCTTCCCACATTCTACTGAAATTGATCCAATTCAGGACACATGCTACATAAAAATCTTGATCTGTAAATAATAGGTGCTCAATGACAAAGAGCGGAAGTCATGCAGAAAGTTCTGGAGCTTATATGAAATACAGAAAGTAAGGAAATTTTGGTGTGGGTACTTTAATAAGACATTTATTTCTGATGATAAAAAACATAAGTATTATATGCCATTTTGAAAAATAGTAGCAAATATAAAAAAGAGAACTAGAAAATCACTACAAATTTAATTCCCAGAGAATAAAGTCTCCAGAGGGAACTGGTCATTTCCTCCCAGGCATTTTGTGATAGATTTTCAAAACGCATGCATAAGTAGTTGTTTATTCCTTAACAGTAGTTTGATCCATCTCTCTATTATATTCCATGATTTTATTTATTCGAGCCCTGTGCTTATACTAATTTATATAAACTCATTATATATTTAATTTGTAACATTTATATTTTATTTATTTGTTACAAGTTTTTTAACCAATTGATATTTATCTTCTAATTCTATTCTTTTCTTAGGTGGAAAAAATGCCCATTTGTAATATAGTAAAAACTATCTACCTTTTTCCAAGATTTTTTCCATTTCCATCAATAGTAGAACTTTTGCCTCTAATGACAACTTCAAAGCAAACATTAACCTGCACCACATGATGACTAGAGTTGCAATACTGTATTGTACACTTACAACTTGCTAAGAGAATAGATCTTAAAAACTCTCATCACATACACAAAAATATGTAACTCTATGTGGTGACAGAGGCTAACTAAATATCCTATGGAATCATTCCACAATTTTACATATATGAAAATCATGCTACACAACTGGAATGAATATGTGTGTATGTGTCAAAATTAACTTAATTAATGCCATTTTTATTTATAAGTATGCATTTATTGTATACTAAATTATTGGGCAGTAGTGTCTCTTAGCTATTCTGTTTCATGGATATATATACCTTGTGATATACAAATATTGTATTGCTTCTATGATTACCTCATTATAATACATTACAATACTTGATAAGGCCTTACAATGTACATTAAGATTTCAAGGAGGATTCCTAAACTTCCTGTTCAACTAGATCTTAGCTAATTTTCATTTCAAGATGAATTTGAGTATATTTTGTCAAGATCCAAGAAAGATTCAGTAAAGAGTTTTAATTGGAATAATAGTAAATCCATATTCATTTACAAAGACACTATTTTCCACCTCTCTTCTTACTTGGAAAATGATTTGCTTCTGAATTTATTTTTAACTTTTTTATTTATGTAAAGCTTTATTCATAAAGGTTGTACATGTTTTTGGTAAGGGTCCCAATTAAACTTTCATGTCTTTATGTTAGTGTTTGATTTTACTTTTCTACTGTCATTGAGATGTAATTTTCTCATCAGTTTTTAACTTATTTATATTCAGAAATCTGTGTGTTTTTAGTTTTAGTTGTATGTATGCTCATTTAGCTAAACCAATCTATTTTAGTACATTTTCAGTTGATTCCCAAAGTAAACAAAAAGGTTAACCATATATAGTTGGACTTGTTGAATTTTTCAGAGCTTCTAGACCTGTTAATTATTGATGGTGATGTTGTTCTTTTGTTGTTTAGTTTGTATTTTTAATAGGTTTTTAGTGTTAAAATGTTTGCTGTCAGTTTATGTGAGTATTTTGCCATGTGAGTAAAATTTTGCCATGTGAGTAAAATATCTTAGCATTCCAAGCTTTCTCTCTCCAGCAAAATCAAGGACTGACTTTTTATTATGACCCATTAACTTTCTATTAAGATCACTGGTGTCCTAAGAGTAGGCAGTTGAAGCAATCCACACCAGGACCAGGAAAGAAAGGGATTCATTAAAGACAATAATACAACCAACCCTAAGTCACTCTGCTTTTTATTATCACCAGACTTCAGCAATTCTAAACAGTGTTAGTGATAAAATATTCCTCCCAGAAATAATTTTGTGTTGATCAAAGTTCAAAAAATTTGCTATTGTTACTGTTGTATTTTCATAATATGTATGTAAGCTTCAAATTATCACATTTTTTATTATTTATCCTTTAATAAACACTGAATTATGTGGAGGTTAATATGGAGAACTGTTGGTTAGTCAACCCCGATGCACAGGGGTAAGAATTTTCGTTCAGTTATATTTTTCCTTTACAATCACTGTGCTTTCATTATTTATACCTAATCTGTTTAAATGCAGAAATACACAGTGATTTGGTTACACAAACAGCACCCGGAGCAAGCTCAAACAATTCTGAACCATTATCAACTTCAAAAGTTTTAACCAAATACAACAGAAATTTATTATGGATTTTCTGGTGAAGATATTTCAGCAGAAATATTTCAAACATGACAACACTTGAAAGCCACCAGAAGAAGTAATCCAAGGAAACACAGATGGATAGAGTTCCAATTTCTAGAAAAGTGAAATAAGATTTCTGTGAATCTCAAATAGATTTAACCATGTGTTTACGACTTTCCTTAACTATTTGCATATCTGTTGCTGTATGAAATGGAACTTCACAAAATTAAAATTTATAAAAATTATTCTTTGATCATGTAGGAGTGAAAACAAACTGAAAAATATAACTATACCATTGCTGAACATAAATAAAGATAGTTTTTTAAAAAAATCATTTGTAGAAGGCTTGAAAACAGAAACTCTTGCATCTTTTACCAGTATGTTGACATTGGTATTTTTTATTTTCATTTCAGAAAAATGCATTCATATGATTTACAAATGTTAACTTAGTGCCCCTTTTCTTATACTGTTATTTTTAAATTATTTTATTGGTAAACGTATATATATATATATGAATATGTATGTGTGTGTGTGTGTATATATATATATGTATCATTCAATTAAAAAAAGTTTTACCATATTTTTGTGGTTTTAATTTACTGGATTCATTTCATGGTTATAAATGAAAACAATTCGTCATATAAAGAAGCAAGATGTTAAAATGATCTGTTCTGAGGGTCCAGTATTCTAGGTATGCCATCAACTAAGATTATGTAATTTATTGAATTCACAGATTCCCTGATACTAAATCATCCTTTCATATCTAGGATGAAGATAAACTGGTAAAGTTAAATGACTATTTGAAGTTACACTTCATTTCATGTTGCAAGTATTTTAATTAAGATTTTGCCACAGGATTTTTAAATTTGACTTGCAAGTAATTTTAATTAAGATTTCTGCCATGCAATAAATGAGCTCTCTCTTTTTCTTATCTTCTTTTCCAAGTGTGCTAATTTATTAAAAATTTTGAGGTGGTCATGTTTTTAGCATTCTGGGCCAGTTTATGCAGCATTCACTTTCTGTTTCTTTTTTTTTTTTCTTTCCACAAATGACAAAGCGTCAACCCTTTGAAAAAATAATGTTTTGGTCAAACTTTTAATAATCATCTATGTTGTTCACTTATTCAAGTTTAATTGCTGAGGTAGCTCATTAAGATTTTCAGCTGATTAGCACAGGGTTACTGTAGTAATCTATAAAGTATTAAACCAATACTTATATATCATTTCTCTTTGTATTATTTTTTTTTGCTTACTGTTTTGCTAATATTTTCCAGAAGCTTGTTGATTATTTTGACTTCTGAATTAACAGCTCTTAGATGAATTACTTCTACAGTTTTTCTTCTTAGTAAATTGTTTTTATTTCTGTATGTTACCCTTTTAGGATTTATGGAGTATATTAAATAGAATGCTTAATTGGTTGGTTTTTAGATTTTATTTATTTATTTGAGAGTGAGCAAGAGAGAAAGAGAGAGCAGTAGGGGCAGAGGGAGAGGGAGAAACAGACTCCCTGCTGAGCAGGGAGCCCAACATGGGGCTCCATCTCAGGATCCTGGGATCATGACTGAGGCACCCAGCTACCTCTAGAGTGCTTAATTTATGTACCTATATTTATTTCCATTTTTTCTTTTAGGACACAAGCTCTGAAGGCATGAATTTATCACAGAGTTTAGCTTTGTGACCAGTTTGCAATCTCTGTTATGTTTGATAAATTTTCATGTATTATGGCATTTTCTAAATCTTATTCCTTAAACATTTACCTTCTTTTTTAATTTAGCCAAAAGATTTATTTTTTAAAAAATATTCTATATTTTATGAATATGTAATTATAATTATGACATGAAATGCCTACCTCTTTGTAATTTTTTTTAAGGAAGCTCCCAGCATGGAGCTTGAACTCAGGACCCTGAGATCAAGAGTGTCATGCTCTACAAACCAGGCCAGTCAGGCGCCTCCTGTAATTTACTTTTATAAGTGAAATGTACTAGTAGGGTCTATGGCTTTTGGCAAATGCAGAGTTCTGTGACTGCTACCATAGTCAAAATACAGAATGGTTCCATCGTTGCCTTGCAGCTCCAGCAGTAGTCAATTCTTTGCCTACCTTTAATCCATGACAAACACTCATCGGCTCCCCATCTCTACAGTTTTGCTTTATCCAGAATTTCATATAAGGACATCATACAGTATGTAGCCATTTGGGTCTGATATATCTCACTTTGCAAAATGTATTTTAGATTTACCTGTATTAGCACATATCAATAGTTGTCTCCTTTATATGTTAAGAATTTCATTGAATGGATGTACTACTATTTGTTTAACCATTCAGCTATTGAAAGACAACTAATACTATCTGCTTTGGTGTGATTATGAAGAGAGCTTCTGCTGGCATTTATGTACAGGTTTTTCTGTGACCTAGGATAATAATGCTCTAGAGTAAATATCTAGAAGTGAGATTTCTGGGTCATAGTGGCAAATGTATATATAATATACAAGAAACTCACAATTTTTTAAAAGTGGTTGCATCATTTTGCATTCCTACCAACAATTTATGACAGCTCTATATCCTTGCCAGCACTGGTCAGTGTTTTTAGTTTTTAGTTTTTTACTTTTTCCATCTTAGCCATTTCTAGGACACGTAGTAGCATCTTACTGCAGCTTTAATTAACATTTTCCTAATGACTGATGATGCTGAACATGGTTTTATGTGGTTCTAGATAACCATAACCTTATATTTTAAAATTTATACATATGATTAGTGATTTATCTAAACATTCCATGGAATCTCAAAAAAGGTGTATCTTTTTTTTTTAAGATTTTATTTATTTATTTGACAGAGAAAGAGATCACAAGTAGGCAGAGAGGCAGGCAGAGACAGAGGAGGAAGCAGGCTCCCTGCTGAGCAGAGAGCCCACTGCGGGCCTCAATTCCAGGACCCTGAGATCATGACCTGAGCTGAAGGCAGAGGCTTTAACCCACTAAGCCACCCAGGTGACCCCAAAAAGTGTATCTGACACATGTCAATATATTTCAAAGTACAATCCTTGAGATGTGTCAATTAATGTCTATTTATTAATTACATTGTTCAGGTATATCATTACTTTATGTTTGTCTATGTGCTTTACTATGCAGTTTTAAATGTGTGGTAAGTGCTCATATTACAATTTTATTTCTACCAACTTCTACTCATCCTTCCAGAATTAGATGTTTTATGCATTTTGACTTCTCACTTTCCATATAAAGAATAGAACTGAAGCTTGGTTGAGTTTTATACAGTGTTTGTGATCATAGTGACTGGTTCTGCTCCATGTCATTCATTTTCCCTGGAATTCTAGACTTGCTATCATAAAATTATAACCCCTGCTTTCTTCTACTTGCACAGCCCTCAGACACTTTATTCCTTGATTCAGAATTTATCTATTTGTCACTTCAGTTGAGTTGTTATTGCAATTAGCATACTATCATATCTAAATTTCAATCTCTGTTTCTGAAATGTCTGATAAAAACTACACCATGTTACAGTATCAAAATTCAAAAAATTGCCATGTATGATGGAAAACTTTTCAAAGCTCAGAGAGGTTGATAAAATGATGAACATGTATAATAAAAAAAAAACAACAACATGATTTAGAGACCAGATTTAGCTTTAACAAATACACAGATATATCCCAGGATTTTTCCATTACCTCAGATATTACTCTCAACCTAGAATGTGCGAAAGAGGTGTAGGTGATAAAATTGGGTTGTGAGTATTCCACAGTTATTGGGATCATCTCATTAACTGCATAGGACAAAAAAAGGGCGGGGATTCTAAACTATCTTGGGCTTCCTCTAAGCAATGAAGTCTTAGACTTGGATCAATCAAAGATCAAACTTGGATACTAAACTGGGGGATGTAATTTGTGGCCATATGTTGGCAATTGCTGGTGCATTAAAACATAATACGTGCATGTACTTAGTACTCCTTCCCTCCAATCCCAAAATGGGCCTCGAAAGTAGTATCATCTATGAGATACTTAGGACACTTTAGCATTCCAATCGTTCTTAGGTCATATGTGTCTGCATCTTTTATAATTAAATTACAGAACATTTGAGCTTAAGTTTATTTAGAGCAAATCCATTTGCTCAGCTGATTTTAATACTCAAACTGTGTCTCCTCGAAGACCATGAATTCCCCATTTTTCTTAATTTCTATTTCAGTAATTTGCCACGACATGCCTTTGAGCAATTCTTTCTAAAATGGAATGTGGGAGATACATTTTACAAACTCTTAAGTATATGAAAATGTTTTTATGTGACTATTATATGCAAATGACAAGCTAGGGGAAAAGTAAGAAATCAAGCATAAAAATGGGAAAAAGATGAATAATTATTAAATATCTAGTCACAGGAGGGCTTTCTAAGCATAAGCAATCATGAAATAAGGCAAATAAAAAAAATGAACAAAAATAGCACAGAACTTCCCAAAGACAAAATATAAGTGGCTAGCAGACATGTAAAAAATAAATCTCAGAAGAAATATGAATTTTAAAAAAACATAAGTTTTAGATTATTAAGAATGTAAATATATCACATTTAATTTAGGTTTCACTTTGATAAAATAACATTAACATTTACTTGCTGTTGCATGTATAAAAGAAAAAAATTACTAAAACACAAGTTAGTAATATATTTCAGGAGATTTAAAAAATAATACTTTTCATTTGAATGATTCATTTTCTAAAGAACATGTTTTACGGAAATGATCAGAAAGTGTCAGCAATGTTTACAGAACTTACATATACAGATAAACATTACAACAGAGAACATGATAGTAAAAACTGGAAAAATTACATCCCTATTATAAAAGAATGTTTATATAAATGGTGAATTACTGAGATGAAATAATATTTGTCATCAAAAATGTACTCATAAAAAGCAAAAGAACAAATGAGAAAAATCACATTCTAAAACACTGAGAAAAATTATGGGCCCAGAAATAAAGCCACGTAATTTGGTTAAATGATCTATGACAAAAGAGGTAAGAATATAGAAATATAGAAAAAAGACCTTCTGTTCAATAAATGGCTCTGGGAAAACTGGGTAGTCACATGCAAAAGAATGAAACTGGACCGTTTTCTTACACCATACACAAAAATAAACTCAAAATGAATTAAAGACCTAAAATGTGAGACCTGAAACCATAAAACTCCTAAAAGAAAACATATGCAGTAGTCTCTTGGACATAAGCCTTAGCAATGTATTTATGAATATGTTTCCTCAGGCAAGGGAAACAAAACCAAAAATAAACTATTGGTACTTCACCAAAATAAAAAGGTTTACACAGCTACAGAAATCATCGAGAAAGCAAAAAGGCAACCTACAAAATGGGAGAAGAGATTTGCAAATAATTTATCCAATAAGAGGTTAACATTTAAGACATGCAACTGACAAAATAAAAAAAAAATATGTAAAGAATTTATAAAATTCAACACACACACACAAAACAAATAATCCAAATAAAAATGGGCAGATGACCTGCACAGACATTTTTCCAAAGAAGCCCTACAAATGGCCAACAGACACATGAAAAAATGCTCAACCTCACTCATCAACAGGGAAATGCAAATTAAAACCACAATAAGGTATCACCTCATACCTGTCAGAATAACTAATATCAAAAAGGCAAGGAATAAAACCTTTTGGTGAGGATGTGGAGAAAAGGGAACCCTGGTGCACTGTTGGTGGGAATGTAAATTGGTCTAACTACTATGGAAAACAGTTTGGAGTTTCCCCAAAAAACTAAAAATGGAAATACCATATGATCCAGTAATTCCACACTGGGTACTTACTCAAAGAAAATGCAAACACTAATTCAAAAAAATATATGTACCCCTATGGTCACGGCAGCATTATTTACAATAACAACCTAAGTGCCCATTGACAGATGAATGGATAAATAAGATGTGATATATTACTCAGCCACACAAAAGAATGAAATATTGCTATTTATGACAACATGGAGAGGTCTAGAGGGTATTATGCTAAGTGAAATAAGACAGAGAAAGACAAATACCATATGATTTCACTTATATGTGGAATCTAAGAAAGAAAACAGATTCAGAAAATAGAAAACAAACTGGTGGTTGCTAAAGAGGAGAGGTGTGGGGGGATAGGTGAAATAGGTGAGGGGATTAAGAGGTACCAAGCTACTAGTTATAAAGTAACTAAGTCAAGGGAGACGAAAAATATAGCATAGGAAACAGTCAATAATATTGTAATAATTGTGTATGTTGACAGAAAGTAACTGCATTTATTGTAGTGAGCACTGCACAATGTATAGAATTGTCACTCACCATATCCTGTACCTGAAACTAATAGAACATTGTATATCCATGATACTTAGATGGTTAAAAAAAATTAAAGAATAAAGGCATGGCACATTATATAAACATTGTTCAAACTGACAAGAAAGGTGTATTTTTAAAGTATAGATGGAAATATATGAAAGTATGAACAGTGAATGGTTGGTTCTAGACAGTAGAATTAAAACGTTTCTCCTGCTTCTTTTTAATTTGGATATAAATTAACCACAGTGTCAACAAATTATATGATCTGAATTTGAATAAGCTCTGCTTGCCATATCTCCAAATGGCTTTTATAAACCCATATTTCCACATGGAAGAATATTTCTCAGAGTGAGTTTCCCATAACACCAGGCACCCATGGTGCTCTGTTAGGTGAATCCCAGAGTGTAATGTGCTTGTGAAACCATGTGATCATATCCTCCTTGCAGAGATTCACAGTGCTCATCAGCATAAGGATACTGAAAAGTCTCCTCTTGGAAATACCAAAATCAATTTAATTACCGTTTCTCAGCAAAGTCCAAACTTATTTGAGTATAAAATTTCAGGTAACAACTCTTAAGAAGACATGGCAATGTTTTCAATGAAATCCACTTTGTGGGGGCCACCTGGATGGCTCAGTCAGTTAAGCAGCAGACTCTTAATTTTGGCTCAGGTCATTATCTCACGGGTGGTGAGATCCAGTCCTGAGTAGGGCTCTGTGCACAGCTGCGAGTCTGCTTGAGGATTCTCTCCCTCTGCCCCTCCCCCCACTTGCTCATACTCTCTCTCAAATAAATAAGTCTTAAGAAAAAAATAGTACATTTAAGGAAATACTGATAAAGAATTCTGATTGTGATTGAAGTGCCCAAGAGATTTAAATAATTATGAGTCAATATGTGCTTTAGTTGTGTGTCAATGAAGATGAATTAAAATTAAATGATTTTTTACCTCTTCATAAGCATTTTATCATATGTCCTCCTAAGTACATCTCAGTCTAAATAATTAAAAACCAAATACTGTGACCATTGATACTTCTTATATTACAATCCATAGATTGTGTAGATGTGGTCAGGTAAAGACAAATAGAGAAAGAGATAAAGACACAGGATTGTTAAGGACTAGCAGGTGACATCCTAAATGTTCATCTTTACTCGGCAGCTGCCTCTTGGCTTGTTTTGCAAAGCAGAGATTTAGGTACAGTTGATATGTTAGCTATGATACCTGCTTTTTACAATTCCTCTTGACTTTCCTTGCTTGGATTGATTGTGGAGGAGAGCTGAAAATGAATTGTCTTCATGAACTTTATCATTTTGCTTTGAGAAATGTTGTCAACCCAAAAATATTTCCTTTTGGAAAAAAAAAATTTATTATCCCAAGGCCTTAGCCTCTAATTCATTATATACCCGAAGAGCAGAAAGAATGTATTTAGCCTTCATGCAGTAACAGGGGAAATGAGTGAGCTATGTGAAAGGAGCTCACTTTACACATTCAAGAGATAGGGGTGTAGCTGCTACAGATCAAGAGATATGTATTAAATGTGGACATTTCATGTTCAATGTTCAATGTTGGAGAGAGCACAGAGGAAATGTCAACCATAACCAGTAGGATGAAGAGGCTATCTGCCAGAGTTTCTACCCACAGCAAGAGGAACTTCCTAATCTGTAGGTTGTGGGGGGTCCTGCAGCCCCAACTTTCACTCTAGCAGACTTCTCATGAGATAGTCTGGCCAATAGAGGCTTGGGTCAGCTTTCCCAACTACACTCGTCTGAGGCTGGACAACATGCTCGAGGGGCCTGGATACTGGCCGGCAGGTTGGTAGTTTCCCAGCATCCAAATGAACCCACTATTGGTTTGCTCCAGTCTCCAACCTCAGCTTTTGGGGTCTTTTACAGTTTGTAACTTTAATAGTTTGCCTCTCTTCCATTTTGCTAAATGTAACTCTCTTCATGACAAGTCTATCTTCTGAAGTTGGGAATCAACACAGATCACCTTCCTTTCCCTTAGTTGGTTGCAGGGTTCAAGGGTCAGCACTGTTGGTGTCTGCAAGATGCTTCCTGTTCCTCCGTCTTTGAGTATTGTGAATATTTGCCTCCTTCCAAAGGCCACAGTGTCCCAGTTCAGAGTAAAGCCTGGAAGAGCCCAACTCCAGGGCTAAGTCTCGGTAAGCTCACTATTTAGTGATTTTTCCCTAAAATATAAAGCATGACCAATGAAGTGAAAATATTCCAATATATGAAATGATGGGGAAATATACAGAACTTGACAAAGAGGTTAAACAATGTCCCAGTGACAGCTTTCCCAACTGCATTCACAAAGGCAACCCAGCACAGCAGTGAAGAGCTTGGATTCTGAATCCAGTTCCTCCTCTTATGAGATGTGGGACTTGGGACAAATGATTTAACATCACTGGATCTCACTTTCCTCATCTCTGCATGGGGTCATAATGTGAGAGTTAAATTAGTAAAAACTTGAAATGTTGTTAGCACCCTACCTGGAGTCTCCCAAGCTCTGGATACAGGCTACCTGTAGGAGATGAATTTCAAGGAGAGCAGAAATCATGACCAGCCTTGAGTTCTTCTCTTCTTAGTACTTCACTTGGGGAATCTTGTGTTTTGTGGCTATGACTTGATATAGCTATGATGGCTGGCCAGCAGACTTAGACCTGTGTCTTGCTGCAATATTTACTCCATGGGCCCAGCAGCCTGATGGTGAAGAGTAACCCACTAGCAAAATATTAGTTCATTTTCCCCATAATCACTTCAAACGTGAAGCAATAATTGCCTAATATCCTGAGTAAATTCAGAGCAATGTAATCAAAGAGGTCTTTATACCAATTCTTGGAATTCTTTACCCGTTTTGACTTTATAAAATGTGCCTCCACTGACTTGGAGCGTCACTCGAATCCACATCATGTCCAGTGTGTACAGTAACAAAGTAAACACCGGACACAATCTTGTTAGCACACAAATGAAGAGGTAAGGTGAGGTCAGGGGTCGGGATGGAGGCCAGCTCAAACAACTTCATTTTGAAAAACTGTATGACATTTTGCCCTTCTTTCCTCAGTAGAGTACAAATAAACAATGAGTGCTTAAGCCAAACATATGCTCTGGAATGTGCGGTAAGCAAACTGTGCTTTTAGATACTAACCTTTAAAATCACTGAAGGTTCCATTTGAATAAAAAAACCCACAGCTATAAATACAGGTTTCCGAAAGAGCCCCTAAGCTTTGCTGAAGCTGAGTTCTACCTGTGTTCTAAGCCTTTTGGACTAACAGTCTTCCTAAAGTTCTGCTTGCTGGTAACAGGCATTCATTCATTCATTCATTCATTCATTCATAATTCATTTAAAGGGTTTGAGATTTGAAAAATGTTCTCCTTATTGATTTGTTTGTTTATTTATTTTAAATTCATTTAAAGGGATTGTGATTTGAAAAAGTATTTTCCCTATACCCAGAAGGTTCATTATACCTGGTTATTTAAATAACAAAACACATTCTTGCAGATAATGTCTGTGAGAGCTTTTAATTGTACGTGGTGGTGAAATTTTTGTGCTGATTTTTTCAAAGAATGTGATATTGAGCAAAAAATCCTGGCACGAGAACCAGGGATTCTGGGCCTAGACCTCGCTCCTCTTGCCTTGTGATGTTGGCAGTGAAACAGGCACAGTCTTTCGCACAGCGCCTGGCCCCAGAGTAGGTAATCAGCTTCTATTTGTCAAACAACTGAATGAATGACCTTTCAGAGCTCTAGTTTCCAGAGCTGTCGACTGTGGAATCATATCTACTTCCACGAAGGCTAGACACTGACAAGATGCAGATAAAACCACAAAAGGTACATGAAGATGCTTTCCAGAAGTATAAACCATTATCATCATTATGATTAAAAATTGCACCTTTTTTGAAAGTAGGTTACCAAGCTAGAGCATAGTAGGCAGGCAGATCACGGGTCCAGTATGGATTCTGCCATTTACCAGTTGGGAGATGTTTGTAAGTTATTGAATCTCTGCTCACATCTCAATTTTCACATCAACACAATAGAAGAAGAAAAATATTTATGCATACTGAGATGCAAATTAATTGACATAATGTATGCAAACCACTCAGTCCAGTTCCTGGCACAGGAATTATATTTATCGTTGTTTTTGTTGTTTTAATTACTACTGCCACAACTTTACTATAACTTAAACGATATGGATGTGATGATATCCTATACTTTAAATGTATGACATGCACATGCCAGAAGATAATGGCTTGCTTAATTTGGATAAATTCTTCCTCGAAGTAACTGACAATAGTAGAATGATAACTGTTTTGACAGAGCAATATGGAAGAGAAAACTCTTACGTGTTGATCCAAATAGGTTTTATATATATATATATATATATACATATATATATATACACACATATATTTGGAATCCATATTTTATTTTAAGAACTTTACCCATCACAATGAAATATTTAACCAAGATCATCTCTCATCATGCTATCAAATAATGAAAAAAACCCAGTGAATGCATATTTTCCCACTCAATGTATTATAAAATATCAAAAGTCAATGTGATGAGTTTACAATATGGATATTGTAAACATGTATGCCTTTTGTGCAACTTTTATGATCAAACCCATAAGTTCCCATCCTGCTTCAAACTATTATAACAGAAAGCAATTCAAGAAAAGTAATAAAAAATATGTGACTGTCATCTGAAAAACAAAGCAGCCCAGTCTAGGAAACTCAAAATACTTAAAGCTAAATGGTATTAAATAGGAACAAAATTATAATAATAAAACAAATAGTAATAAGAACTGCTACAAATTAGAAAAACATAAATTCAGGGGCACCTGGGTGGCTCAGTTGGTTGGGCAGCTGCTTTCGGCTCAGGTCATGATCCCGGAGACCTGGGATCAAGTCCCACATCCCGCTTCCTGCTCAGCGGGAAGCCTGCTTCTGTCTCTCTCACTCCCCCTGCTTGTGTTCCCTCTCTGACTGTGTTTCTCTCTGTCAAAATAAATAAAATCTTTAAAAAAAAAAAAAAAAAGAAAAACATAAATTCAAACATGATTTGAGTTACATACAATACAAACATCTCTTGGACTGAGTGATCACTGAACAGAGTGGCTTTTCTATTTAGAGTTCAGGAGTTTATTCACCAAGATCTTCATCATAAATCAACTAAAAAATTAAAACTAAAAAAACAAGTTGACTTAGGAAAATAAGCATTAAAACTCCCCGAGACTTATTTCCTTCTTTCAAAGGGTTTTTTAGAGAGTGCTCAGGCCTCCACAACCAAATATTTTCTAATTGCATATTATTACTTTGGTCTGCAATCAGGTTCCCCTTCCCCATAACAAATAAGGAAATAGAACAGGTAGTGTCTGGAACTAAAGTAAAACCATGGGTTCATTCTAAGAATCCGAGCAAAGGTAACATGAAAAGCACCTTTCAGTGGTACATCACAGAAACTCTTGCCATCAGGTACTCAAAAGGTAGCCCTGTGGTCACCTACAGGCTCTGTCGAGGACGGGTCTTTTTTTCTAGGACACCCTGTCTGACAGTCCAACTCCAAGACAGAGTCAGGAAAATTCAAGGGCTCATTTCCTTTTGGATAGAGGAAAAGCCATGTGTATAACATTCCACAATTTCAGCACGGATTTATTCATCAAAGTCTGGCCGCCTTGCTGTGGATCTCCTCTGACACTAGAACAACACCAGAGACTCGACTCGAGTGGAAGTGGTTGTAGTAGGGGAGTGGTCACTGTGAAGTGAGTCCTTCTGTCCTGGAGGCTTACAGGCCCATCATCTGACCTTATTAAGTACAATGCTGTATTAGGATCTCCACTTGATAGAGGAGACAACAATCCCAGTAAACTGACACAGTTTGCTCAAGGATGTGCTGTATGCAAAGCTGATATTCAAAAAGCCCTACACTTACATCCTATTGCAATAGTTAAAGAACTAAATAATCCCTCTTCCCTCTGAGCAAAGAAAACATCTATAAGACATGAACCATAAAGCCTATTTAACTGATGACCTTCCTCCTTCCCCCCTAAATAAGTCTTCAAGTGCCTGCATCAAGGTTATTTGGAGAGGAGTCTACACGGCTTCCAAGTTGAACCCTCTCTTCCACTGCTTGTGATAATTACAGGTGTAAAATCGTGTGCACTTGGAAGGGGAATGTAGAAGATACTGGAAAGGGGCCTTTCCCCTGTGTGCTTGTGTGTGATTCAAGGACAGGGCAAGGGGCGCCACAAGAACGCTGCAGAGGAGAGTGAGGGTAGCAAAGAACAAAATAATCTCAGTTTGCCTCTTCCTAACATCATTTCTTCCTGCAACATTACCTAGGGAGGAGATTGTCTGATTCCACTCAGAATTCAAAATGCTTTAACACACAGTCATGGGCCATTTCAGGAAGAAAGACATAGGCTTGAGAACAAGCAGACCTAAAGACTGAAAAAATGGACTGCTCTTGGTATTTGCTTTGCATTATTTGCAAGCACTACTGCTTTCTATCCTGAGTCTTCTGGTCAGCGATTGCCGTCCACTGCTGGTTGTGGGACTGCAAGTGCTACTTCAACCAGAATTTTTGTTCTTGTTGATTTCAGTTTGCTCTAGAATAGTTCCAGTCTAAACCATGATATTGCTGATCTATATACGACTTAAGAGTTTTTTCATCATGTCATGTCTATTTTGCCACTTCACCCACTTGTAAAGTTAAATAACTCCAGCCGAAATCATGATTATCCCTTGAATTTTATAATAGATTAGTAGGACAAAGGTTTAGCATATGTGTGCATGTATGTATATATACTCACAGAGACATAGAATCAACCTGCACCGAAACTGAAGTGATTCTGGAACTTCTATGGATCAAATACCTAATACTCATTTATCGATTTATGCCAAAGGTCTTCAGTTCATGCCTTACCATCCACTCTACTTTTCTCTCGTCTGCTCTCAGCACCAGAGAGCTGACTTTCATGAGCTCCACCAAAAGGCTACAGGGCCCTGTGGCTTTGGTACGGAACAGAACATGGTGGAAACGCAGGGGCTGAGTAGTTAGCCCTTGGTTTTCCTCCCTGCGGAAACTTAGGGGTTGGCTGCACGGCATCACACAGTTCCTCTCGGGATACCTTCCCCACACAGCTCTCTGAGTGTTCCAGGAAAGGTTTCTGCTCCCTGCCCAGAAGTACCGAAGGAAGTCTCCTCTGCTGTTCCAGAGGCTGCATTATCCCACTTTGCAAGAAAGCTCTGCCCACAATATGATAAACATTACAACATTAGGTCAGCTCTCCTCGAATGATTCAGCTTGCACATGCTGTGTCTTTTCTTCTGCGATGCTCTTATACCCCTGGGGATAAAAGTGGATGAACAGGGCATGGTTCCTGCCATCACAACATGTAATCAGATACCGGGGCTGGCTTCTCTGGCAGGTGACCTGAGCAGTTGCACAGGCCCCGCACTCAGAAGGACCTCATGCTTGAGCTTAGGCTGTGTTGCTACTAGGCTGGAATGCTTGATAATTTTTGAACAAGAGGCACCAGATTTTTATTTTGTACTGTGTTCCACAAACTATTTAGCCACTCTTGTAGATGTCAGAGCAGCCCTTGGAAACACGCAACACTAGGAACATTAACAGCTATTTGCTGAGGGCTCACTATGTCCTAACTTCTAGTCTTAAAATCATGTGCATATTCATTCATTTCATTCTCTACACCCCCAATGAGGAAGGCATGCTCATTATTGGCATTTTTTTAGATAAGGAATCAAGGGCACAGAGAGGATTTAAGTAACTTGCCCAAGGTCACACTGCTAGAAACTGTAGAATATGGGATTCCAATCCAGGTATTCGGGCTTCATCTATGCTACTCTACTTCTGTGGTGGGAACACCAAAAGGAACACAATCAGATTGAACCTAAAATTAAACCTTTAAGCCATGTGAGCAGTAATAGGCACAGACTTAAGACTGGCAATAACAGTGTCTCCTGCATAGGCAGGCTAATCACAAAGTTATAACAGGGACCAAAAACCTGTGCATAGCAAATAAAATCGAATTTCTCATATCATACAGCATAAGAATAGCTGAAGAGGTTGTAAATGTTAAGAAATGTTTTGATTTTCACCTCTCTTAGTTCTGAATAAAATTTAAATGAGACTTATATCTGTTTATCTTGCCATTCTCAAGCATTTCTCTTTATTCCTAAAAACTCCAGAGAAGTTGGGAAACAACAAGAACAATAACAGTTATTTACTTCCAGAAAGAAGTAAACACAGTATCTGAGAGATAGTTAATTAGATTCATTAATTTCTAAAATACAGAGTTGTTTCTTCTCCTACAGAAACCAATATTTTTCTGCTTATAAAAAGAAAAATGAAAGGTCATGTCATCATGAAAACAGGGATCTTCACTGTCCTAGAAATCATAAAATAGCACATACCCTAGTTTAGTCTCTATATCAAATTATTTAAAATCATACAAGGTCTCGGTTTTTAAGTTTTATATTGTAATGTTTACGCAACTCACTGCCTTCCTCTCCTTGGTTGTGGAGGGTTGTTATTTTCCAAAACCACTAGAGACCCTTCTGACTAATCAGCGATTTCTTTTTCCCCTTCATATTCTACATCACACACTTTAATAGATTTTGTTTTCACTTTCTTAGATTATAATTTTACCACAATCATTTAGACAAGACTCTTACAAGTGAGGAATGACTGCCCCATTATGTGGACTCTTACAGACATCTCCAAGAAAGGCAAGTAAATACTCCAATTATTATTTTTATCTTCCTGTCACCACTTTAAGATCCACAAGTGGATCTTACACATTCCAATCTGACATCAAAAAAATCACAACCGATCCCCTTTTCCCCAAATAAATGGGCCATTTGTCAGGGCTGACTGGTGCCTTTTAAAGGATATCTCAGCCAAGGGTATTATTTTAAGAGATGAGCAAATGGGGAAACCCCACAGCCCGGCCAATAAAATATGAACTTAAGGTGCAAGGAAGCACTCATAAATATGACTTCGAACAAGGGATTCATTGTTTGGCTCCAACCCTTTCAGTGGCTCCTCTGATCTCAGCCCCTCTCTGTGCGTCAGGGGCGCCTCTTCCTTTAACCTGTGGTTTTTTCAAGCTGAGCCACTACATTATTTATGACTGTAAATGTGAGTAGGCCATCTGTATGTCCTTGTACACACACACACACACACACACACACACACACACACATGCAGAGCCCCCCCCCCCTCCCTACTTTGGTATTTTAGTGTGGAAGGATGAAAGGGTTTTCCCTGGAGCTGATGTGGTTGGGATGTGGAATTAGCTGTTGTGTCTGTGAGGTAGTCTGAGGATTTCCCAACACGCCCTCCACCTGCACACCCAAAGACCAGCCTCTGATGACTCATTTCATTCATTTTCTTCCTTCCAAGGGCTTTTAAAAAAATATATTTTATTTCTTTCTCTGTCTCATCCTCATTGTTCTCTGCTCTTCATCATCTTTTTATCTTCCCTCATCCTCTCTTCTCAACTTAAAAAAAGGAAATAATCTCTTTATGGATGTGACATAAGTGTGAAATAAAAATAACATAAGCTAAAGCACTTTATAAACTAACAGAGAATTGCATTTTTTTAGTGTTATCTTTGTTCAGTGTTGCATTTTTTCTTTATTTTTTTACTTTCTTTACTTTTTTTTTATTTTATTCTTTACTTTCCCTTAAATTTCCCCTTTTAAATTTTAATGATGTAATAAAATAAGGAAGGCAAAAACAATTAAGTTCTGTCAATGGGATCCTCAGGAAGAGGTGGGGAGGCAAAGAAGAATGGGATGATGGAGAGACAATTCCAGGGGATGGCAACAGCCAAAGTTCTGATGCCCTGGGGAGCTTTTCTCCTTATGGGTGGAGGCTACAACTGGCACATCATAACCTTTTCCTTCTCAACTCCAGAGAAACAGGAGACTGTACCTAAATGATCAAGCTGTAACTAATTGATTTTCAGCTAATCTCAGCCTCCAGCTATGAAGAAACAAAGACCAAAAGTGGACCCCAGGAACGGGTGGGGACAGTAAGGGTAGGGGTGCCAAGAAAGCCTGGAGGTAGAGACCACAGAACTAAAGAGTAAACGCCGAGTAATGTGAGGGGAGAGGGTGGGAGAGGGAGGCAATATTGAAAAACTGTAAGAATGAAAGGAGGGAATTGGAAGTGGTGGGTGAGGCAGCCCCAAGCCCTCTGAGTTCATATTATCATATCTTCATAGTTCCAGCTGTAAAAGCTGGAATAAACCTTTACTACTGGCTATTTGTGAGTGAGCATTAAGATGAGCAAAAAGCTTTTAATTAAACTATACGATTATACCTATCATTGCAGCCATGCCCATCATTTGACATTAATGTGGCTTTAAAGAACAAGAATCCCTTGGGTCACAACCATGAATGCCATGGGTTGTTGAAGAAGAGAAAAAAAGATTTCCACCCTCAGCAGCTTCTTTTCTCTTCAAAAGTTAAAGGTGTTAAAGAATTATTGTTTCACCCAATATTAACATTGTTGTTCCAGGCATATCCATGAATATGTATTATAATGGCTTTAGATCATCTTGTTAATCTTCCCATCACTGCCCTCTTCCCCCAAAAAATCTTGCATGTGTTTATAGGTAAGTTTATGTTACACAAGTGTTAATAACCCTGTTGGAGAGACTACATAGATAGGCATCTTTAGGTAGATCTGTGTATAAATTCCTCTCCACTGGGCACTTGAGTGGAGTGAGCCAAAAGCAACAATAAATATCAATGATGTCTTTCAAAGCTGTCAACCGAGAACATAAGCATTTTTTTTTTCTTCCAGTACAAGGAGAGTTTAATGATTTGGGGAAGTAATGGGAGAAGGGTTTAACTTAAAGTTTTGAAAGTATTTTTTTTTCTACTTCATCTCTTAACATGCTAAATATGTTGTTATAAAATACAAAAAATCTAAGCATCACATTCATATACTTTCATGCTTAGAATTAATACATGTTCTTGAAATATATCTAAGAAGTTTTTGACTCCAAATCAACTGATCAGAAACATTTAAAAAAAATAAACTCCATCTTTATCAGAGAAAAACATGTAGACAAGGAATACTATGAAAGTAAATTTCCTGTGTTCACTGTTTTTCGTACTTTCCTCTAAAACATCTACAGTGTTTTATCACTTTAATTGTACTATCACCAAGTAATCAAATACAATTTCTTTCTAATTAAAAGAGCTTAGAAATACACTATGTGTTTATCTTAATGTAACAAGAAGATTTACGTAAAACTGAAAGCAAGTTCCCTAATCTTTCCTTTTATTTGCACAGATATCTGATATATAAACTAACCCTTAACATTTTTGAAAAAAAAATGGTTAAAAAAGAAAAGATTTACCAGAAAGATATTTTTGTTCTAAACAAAATAAGGTGCTACTGACTGAGCAAAGACGCCTAGGATGGTCAACAATTTTAGGGACAAAGCAGAAGAGTCAACCTGTAAAAACTGGACACTAGAAGACTGACAGAATTGGCCTAAAAATAATGAATCCAATAGAGTGGAAAGTTTCTCTTCACATAATGATTAGTATTTGTCGCTTCAAAGTGCACAGATCATTAAAACAACTTAGGGTCAACTTATAAAGGTGCTTGTTTTCATGTTTCGTTGTCCATATCAGCCTTAGGCAATTTATTCACATTTTATTTTTTTCTTTTAGGAAATTCTTATCTACTTTTCATTTATAAAAAATTAATCTCACCTGAAATTTTTAAAAAATAGATATTTTGTTAAATGATTAAGTTTAAATTTAATTGTCATTGAGCAAAACCAGTGTTAGAAAAAAATGTCTTTCTGAATGACAAGATAATTATAGAAAATCCCTCATTTGACTTGAAAATGGCAGATTTGTATTAAATAAAGAATTCTATTACATCCTTTTAGTGTAATTCAGCTTATTATGGGAACTGTCAACAGATTCTTTTCACATATTTAAATATCCAGGTGACTTCCTCAATGCAAATCCCTTGCCTATTGCTAATTTGATCATTTGCCCTTAGTCCCCACAATATGCATATCTTTTAAGACCCTAATATAAATAAATGAATAAAATCCTCCTGAGTCTTCTAAGAACATTAAAAAAAATAAACCCTATTTGTTAATGAATGTTACGTTAAGAACCACTGACATTCTTAGTGCAGTTAATTGTGATATTACACTTTAACATCTTCTAAGTCTGCTTTGACCTATTTTATTATGGAAGAAATACAGAAGTTAAAACCTTTTACTAAGTAGTGATTGGTTGTAAGATTTGGATATATAAGAAGGTATGATCAAAGGATAAAATAAAATTGTGGTTCAATTTTCCTCAGAGATTACTAGGCAACACAGTATCAGAATCAATCAGAATCAATTTGTCAGTAATTTCACATGAGACATTTAGTTTGGTATTATTAGAGAAAAAACAATATGATTCATTACTAAGAATAAATCACTATTCAGCAGTCCAGGCATGATAAAAATAAGTATCTTCTGAAGCTTATATTTGATATTGTTTCTCTAGAACAAAATAAATAATTGTATTTCAAGCTTTAATTAGTGAACTCCTTTGTTGGTATAATCCAAACAATACAACCAAAATTTCATTGATTTAAAAATATAAGTATTCTTTAATAATAAAAACGGTCCTAAAAGTCACTGAATAAAAACTGTTTATTATTGTTTTTGGCTTTCTTATTCTGTGTAAATGTATAAAAGGTAATGGCACATAGATTAAAAAATCATGCTTAATTCCTTTCTAAAACGAATACATTTCTTTCAGGAATGATCAAAATATTTGATTTCAATAAAATATTTATTTTAGAACTGACTCATGACTGAGCTATTGTTTTTTAAAGTACATAACACATTCTGCCCTGTCAGATTTTAGGTGACCTGAACTAATTTTTTCAGTGATTTATTTTATGCATATATAAATCATGCTAGATTGAAATTCTTCTATTAGAATATTAAAACTCCTTTAAATTGTTGAATAATGCTTTAGAAATTGCGACAAAGTAGAATATTCCATGAGCCACACTGCATACCACTTATACTAGGAAAAAGCAATCAAACTAATTTAGAATTAAGCCATATTTCAATGGCTTGAAAGTTCCAAATGAAAACTGTTAATTATATGTAGAAGAAAAGGCCTCCAGGACACCTGATTAGGGCAGCCAATGATGACTTACTAAAACTTAATAATGAGACTTTGTCTCTAGCAACATGAAACATGATTTATTAAGCACCTTATCCTTCATGCTAGGATTGCTAAGAGCAAATGAGCAGAGCACATTAAGCAACATGTTTTATAAAAGCATTCATGTATTTGAATTCATTGCTATCTGACTTTTCAAAGACTATTCTTTTTGAGATATTACACAAGGAAGTTTTTAATTAAGTATAATAAAACATGTCAATTTTAAGTCAAAGCAGATTGCAGTTTTCAAACAAAGTTTTGAAAGTTCTTACATTAAAATGTTTCTAATTCTTTCAAGTTGATTAAATTTGTTCGTAAAATTTTGTCTTCAAAGCTAACTATATACTATGTTATTTTTTGAATGTCTGAAGATAGTGTATTTTCATCTCTAGCCTCTATTAAAATATTTTTTAAAATATAGCCCTTTTGAAATCACTTTAAATTGGTAACTCCTTAATATTTTTAAGAGATGAAGTATTGGGCACTAATTTACCATTTGATATTGTCAATATTTTAAAACTATCATGAAAGTACCAGAATTGAGTAAAACATAATTTTTTAAAAAATTATTCTCTAATAATGTTTCTAATCAAAGAAGTTTTCAATTCCTTTTTTGTCCAAAAGGAAAGGGAAATTTTTGCATAAGTAGAGACCATCATAGCATGTTTCATATCACTCTTGCTTTTGGAAATAATCAAATGGGTATGATACTGTTTGATTATTAAGAAGTTAAGAAATATTAGTTTGTAGCTTCTTTTCCAAAGTATTTTTCACAGACTTTTGGAATCTCTCCCTGAAAATCTTTGATAGCATTCTTTTACAGAATTATTTGATCTTAGTTAATTGAACATTGATATTTTCACAGTAGCTGACTTGCCCAAAAGAGAGTTTTTATCTCTCTTTTGAGAGTGGCATATACATGTATACTTACATGTTTGGTAAGTTGCTAACAAAAACATGCTTCAGAAAGTCACATCAGCTTTCAATTTGCCAATGCTTGTTTCTTTTTTATTTGTATTATTATTCTTTTGCCCACAGCACAGCCATCCTCATAAATTTTCCTTTTTTGTAGACTACTGCCTATTTACTCACACATTGAACCAAGACTGAAATTTTAACAAGATTTAAAGTACCCAAATCTACCCAACTTACTTACCCACGTGTTTAATTTTAGCTTTTCATATTTAAAAAATTAAACATATGTACCTGTGTGTATGACTTTGTTGCCTAAAGCAAAATCGTACATTGTATCAATGAAAGAGAGGAAACAGAAGCTAGAGAAGAGAGTTATAGAAAATGGCTTTATATAAACATGACCACCTACCAGGTAGCTACTTTACTATTAGAAAAACTTCCACTTAGTAATAACATAGTTTAACAAATAAAAGAACAACATACCTAAATTGACAAAGCTCATGACCATGTCAGCATCATTCAGAAAGTTGGTATCATGTAGGCTGGCTAGAGGTGGACTCTGGGTAGTCAGAGGAGTCGTTCGGGATAACTGTATGCGACGAGGGTACCCATTGGGAGAGGCTGGGTATCCTTTCCTTGCTCCTCTGGTCTCCCCTGCCAGAGATGCCCTCACTGAGTATTCCGACTCTTCAGGATTTTCTTCATTGGCCATAGCATTGTATAGGTCCAGCATAAAGAGAGGTGCAGAGGAAGCTTGTTTTCCAGGTGAAAATGGTCTGGGTCTATGAGGCAAACCCAAGATAGAGAGAATTTCCCTCTGTATTTCCCGTCTTTCGTGGTTCCGTAGTCTTCTATAAATAAAACTGGAGTGAACATGATTGTCTCCCAAACCTCCTTTTGCATAACTCACTAGAACCCAGCAGCTCCAGAGGAAACCCACAATACTCCTAAGTAGAAATACAGTAAGATGCATTTTTGTCCAAAAGCAAAAGTTGATATTTTTAGTTCTTCTTGTCCTCTTAAAAAAAAAAAAAAAATCTAAGTTCCTAGGAGGTATGCTTTCCCAGTAGCTGAAAAAACAAATTTACCTATTCTTCATGACAGTGACATTTCTGAACACAACATCCTCACTGATTTTCCTGTCCTATTTTAAATATTTTGGAATATGTCAAGAGTAGTTATTTCTAAGAAAGCTGAAACTTGGATTTCCAATTATCCACAGTTGTTAAGAGTTTTTGCTGCATTGATGTAGCAGAAGACAGATAATATTATTTGATCAGATGACCTATGCATTCCTATAGGAATTTATGGTAATCAGGCCTTTGGTACTTGAATCAATGAAAGTTGATCTTCTGATAAACTGTAGTTCCCAAAGTTATCTCCACTTGCTCTTGAGTTCTTCTCAACCCTTGAGCTCTTTCCAAGACAAATCCTGATTTCTGAATCACAGATCTATGCTGATCTGCACCTTGGTGTTGGAATATATATTTGTCCGGCAGCTTGGTGATAACTTTAACATCTTTTGTGTCGTCTTAGTGTAAAATAAGACCCAAGGTTGTACTATTCAAGTAAATATGTTTCCCTGAATTTACTTGAAAACCTTCCTGTAAATCCATTCAATCCCTTTCTCCTTCTAACTGTTAATTCCCCCTCCAGCAGGCACAAATATACCAGCCCTCTTCAAGGGAGATCTAAAGAGTAATGTAAGCACAACCCTGCTGGGAAAGAAGAGGCTTCTCATTGTAATTTGAAACTGGTAAAGCAAAAAGAACTTAACCCTTTTGCTACCAGAAAAGCCTTCATTTTCACAATTTTATAGCCAGGCATCTAACCTAGCACAGTGATACATGGGGCATAGAAGTCCTGGAGAGGGGAGAAAGCCGGTTTTAAGCAGCACACTGAAAATTTTGCCACCGGTTTTATATAGTACTCTTTTATATCTTTCTTTTCAGAGTACACACTTAATACACTCCTATATTAAGGCTCAGGTTGTGGCTAAATTAACCTACATCTCAGTTCTATATTTGAGTTTATTTCTAGCTTTCATGAGTTATTAAATTTACTTCCTAAAAAATAAAAGAAAGAGTTGTAAATTGAGGTTAATTTGTTGCTTCTTAATGACAGTCAGATCTTTTTAGAATAAAATACAGTAGAGAAGTAATCACCAGTAAATATATTCTAGCTCCCAAAGCAGTAGTTATAGTAATTTAATAATGGTGATGAGATAGCCCAGCTTTAATGATCTTTAAATACAGAAATTTTAAACAAAAAATATATTTCTATTTCTCTTACAGTTGAAAGACAAATACTCTAAGATACAGTGTCATGATTCTTAACTCTTAAGTCATTTCAGTTGAAATGTAAACAGACTTACAAATTAGATTTTTTCCCATAAATTATGCTCAGTACTTGGTTTGTTTTAACCCATGCAAATAAACACAAGTCAAGTATTCTCTATGACTACATGCAGATTGAAATTTGCATTTTTCAAAATTTGATGGATATATTGGGGGAAGTGCACACCTTTCTAAAATACCATACTTAATCCAAGGAAATGAGCAAAGTACATGTTTATCCTTAATGTTTAATGCCTTTAAAATTTGGAAGTCTACAATGTTTTTGTGCAGCTATAATTTTCCTTACAAGCTCTCGCTTAACCTTAGGGCTCACAGTACTTTCATTGTCTGGGATATTATTCTGATACCAGTGTAGATTTATCGAGCAAATTCTAGAACTATTATGAAATTTTAATGTTTTTCTTTTACTCTACCTAGAGGCACCTGGTTTCTTATTTAATTTCTTTTTACATATTTCCTCCGAGTGTCTAAAGCAAAGCCATATTTTTCACAAGTCTTCAGTTTATCAGTGAAGGCAAGATACTGAAGGAGCTGGCAGAATCTTATTGTGAGCCTCATTTTTCTTTTACAAACTCACTACTCTAAAACTTGATAATGCTGCTTCATATTTGCCCTACTAATGATTCTTTATGAGCAGCCATGTAGGATACACAGTGGCAGACCCAAGCACTGACAGACCTGGAACACCGCTATAAAATCGGTATCACATGAAGAGCAATAGTGCAAGTTGTTAGTAAGTGAAGGAATGCTATTTCAGTAATTAAAGGCTTAAACCACTAAAATTCTAGAAGTTGTTTATTTCATATCCAAACCAACCTAAGAAATTTTTTGATCATTGCTGTGGATTCAAATCAAGCACTTTGAGAAAAAACAAAAACCTTTTTCATGTGTTTATAAAACCAATCCCAGTTAAACCCTACCACGGTTTTTCTCTACATTTTAAAATAATTTATCAAGATTCTGAATACATTTCATGTCTCTAGAGTACAGCATAAAGTTACAAGTAAAAATTGGCCACACTTGAGGAAGAAACAATGTTTATTATCTTCCACACGTGCTGACTTTTTTTTCCCCTAAGATACAAGTGAAAATAAAAATGAGTTTAGGTATCACGAGTCACAAAAAAACTCATTTTTCCAAAGCATGATTTATAATATCAATCCGTGTCATTGTGATTTAAGCGCTTAACCAGGCATATAGCCTACCTCTGTGTTGGGAATCAGTTGCCAATATTTCTGGTCAGAATTTTTAGTTCCCATCCTCCCCCCACCTTGCCTTTCAACTCAGACTCAGATTTGGCAAACATTCATTTTTCAAAAAGATCAACATGTGCAATAAGAGAAAGAAAATAAAAAAGGAAAGAATTTTCAGGAGTAAACTTTCAGGAATAAAGGAGATATGCTATCCACCAAATGAAAAGTCAGATTCATTTTCAATTAAATGTATTTTACTACATAATTTGGGTTCCCAGGTAGATTTGTATTTATATACATGAGAGCAATTTGAAAGATAAAGTACCTGTAACTTCAAAGTATAGACACTCCAAATTTCAGAGCATGTATTTAAAAATTGTATAAGTCATTGAACATGCTGAGAGAGAAGCTGGGACTGGAGAAGCACCCAGAGCATCTCAAGAATTGTTCCTAAAGATAATTACATTTCAAAAAGAGGAGTCTGTGTAAAAACCTACCTCTCTCGGCACCTGGGTGGCTCAGTGGGTTAAAGCCTCTGCCTTGGGCTCAGGTCATGATCTCAGGGTCCTGGGATCAAGGCCCACATCGGGCTCTCTGCTCAGCAGGGAGCCTGCTTCCTCCTTTCTCTCTCTCTCTCTGTCTGCCTCTCTGCCTACTTGTGATCTCCCTCTCTGTCAAATAAATAAATAAAATCTTAAAAAAAAACAAAAAACAAAACAAACAAACAAACAAAACCTCTACCTCTCATGTCATATTTGCCTGGGCTATATACTAATGGAAATGACCTGATGGTTGTACAGAGACAACTGAATCCAGGTAAGAGGTATTTCACTGTCATTCTTTCTGTTCATTTTCTCTTTCCTTCACCAAAATTCAACACATTTAGTCCACGAATATGTAAACCAACTACATCCAACAGACAGACTTTCAGAAGAAACTTGCTCAAAAGAAAGAAGGGTCTTTGTATTTCACTTCTGGTTTTGTTGTTGGTTTCTCCTTGAAACAAAAGCTCCTCAGTGAAAAACAT
Source organism: Spilogale gracilis (assembly GCA_004023965.1). Classification (NCBI taxonomy): domain Eukaryota; kingdom Metazoa; phylum Chordata; class Mammalia; order Carnivora; family Mephitidae; genus Spilogale; species Spilogale gracilis. Next base: position 42,478 of record PITA01003520.1, read on the forward strand.
GACTGCAGTGAAAGAGAGATACCTAATATACATGGTATCCACCACATTCCTAAATTATCTTTCAAGTTTGGAAAATAATGTCAATGCAATCATAACATTCTTAGGCAGAAGCTATCTTGGATCATGTTGGAAGAGAGTGGGGAGAAAGGGTGGAAAGGAGAGCACTGAGGAGATTGGACAGGCTGGCAACAGTGGGAGAATTCGGGGAAAACATCCCCTTCTAGAATCTTCTTGGTGAATACACACACATATGCAGAACAGAGCAGCTTCTGTGATATTCAACTGCCTTCAACTCACTCTTTTTGAGCCAAAAACACAGCACATGTAAAAAGAATATGGCGTACATAGCGGTGGTCCTGCGTGGCGCTACACCACCCCCATCTGCCTTAGATTTGCCTGCAGTAACCTGAAAGCAGCTGTGATCATGGGCAGCCTACACTTTTTTGTCTAAGGAATATCTTTGAAGGAAAACTGGGAAATTAATAATAAAATACAGTCACCAAAACCTTTCAACATTTGGTATTATTTTTAATGAATGGTGACATTAGTGAATATTTTGAAGTGAAAAGAGGATTTTTCAATATGCTTTGTATTATTACACATTCCTAAGGTTGTTTTGTATCATTTCATGAGAGTAGGTTTCCTAATAGTTACCTAAGGGAGAACAAACCAACCTCTAACCATTATGAATCAAACATTACTGAGGAAATGCCTAAGGATTGTATCTGACAAACAGATTCCAATTGACTGACTTGAGAACAACTGGTCAAAGTGTTAGGTTAGATGTTTTAGCCATCAACCAGATGACAGAATATTTTAAATAGTTAGGGGATCAGTAAGCAGTTATGTAGTTAACCACCAAAGAATGTCTTCATCGGTAGAGCAAGTTAGAATTTTAAAACCTCAATCACAATAACCCACCACTTGGAATTATTTATTCATTTGATGAATATTCATTAAATGCTTACTATGTGAGCACTATGTGCTATACCTTCAGATATATCCAAAACTTCAAACAAAGCTCTTGTCCCCACAGTTTATAATCATACATTATCATTTCAATTGATTTAATAGCATAAAATTATTTAAATGTGGTTATTAATCAAGCTATTCCTACTTTTTTTTGAGAGATTAGCTAGAATGAATGTTGCATAAAAGTAGGGGCTTAGTTTATCTTGTTCAGTAATGTCAAATAGTACATACTAGCAACTCAATTAATACACGTCACACAACATATTTTTTAGCAAAGATGAATAATATTCCAGAGATTTTTTTGTTTTGTTTTGTTTTTAAAGACGATGCTGTCTGGAAACAGGAATAAGGATTCATTAGACACATTGACCAATCACTGCATCTCTTAGTAGGTAGGCTCTCCTCATACATTAAATGTTACTACTTCTTTGAAGAACTTTGCTTATTAGGAGCTTCATCCCAGCAATAAATTGAAGTACAAACTTCTGTTAATAATTGACTTAGAAGGAGAAGCATTATGCAGTGAATTACCTTAACAATTGCAAAATACCTTGGTTTCTCATTATAGGGAAAGCTAGTTAGGTTAGGCCTACTGACTCAAAAGAGCAACCTCTGTCCCCGTTGATTAGTACCTCATTCTTTTGAGTTGTAATGGTTTGTTTTGTTTTGGGGTTCTTTTGGTGCTGTTTTTATGGCCTATATTACAATGCAAGTGTCCCTGAAAGTGACCATTAAGAATTAACACCACCCCTGCTAAGCCTTAAGCAGGTATATACAAGGTTGAGATACCCTGGAGACACTGGGATGAGGTGAGATCTGAAAATGCCTAGACATGGGGAAAGGTCCTAGATAAGACAAGTTGGAGAGCACCAAAGTAAAAGTTTCTAAATTCATGCTTTCTACAGTTTACACTTTTGCAGATGAAAAACTTTACCAACATACTGACAGATACAAAATTTGTAGGAGTGTTAAAGTTCAAGAAAGAGCACAATTCGTCAATTACTCCAATAATCCCCAGGAAAAGCAAATTAACCTGCAGTGGACAATGACATATATAAATGGTGCCAGGCACCATATGTCCAAACAAGAAAATCTGAAGGAAATTTAAATATTGCTTAATGCAAAATTGCCTCAATAGCATACTTACTATTATCTGCAATGCTTTTAAATAAATAGCTCTACTTTCCCATAACATCTTTTTTCCCCTGCAAAACACACAATATTCATAGAATCCTCATCCAAAGTTTTAGGATAAATTTTAGAGCCTAATAAATTAACACCAACCATATCACAAAAATTGTCCATTAGCAACAGAAAAAAATGTGTGCATCTGTCATCCAAAACCCATCAATATTCTGTAACATGAGAGGATATTTTTCCTAAGACATAACATGCTGAGGAAATACAATTAATAATGAGGATGACAGATAAGACTTATCAATATTCAAGTTATAAGCATATAAAATTCCTTTAACACAAAGCTTCTCAAATCAAGCCACACATTACAATCACCAAGGGGAGCAGATAGAATTTTAAGAAATACTAATGGCTGGGCCACAACAAAGACTAATCAAATCATAACTCTTGAGGACAGTCCCAGATGCTGGTATTTTTTAGTACTGATTAATACGTAGCCAAAGTTAAGAATCACTAACAGATAGTCTTAGAAACATCTAAAACATTACACACATAGTAAGAATATGTTTCAGTGTCAAAATAGAGTTTCCAAATTAGAACAAGACCTTTGATTTTTTCTTGATTGCTGCTCAGCTTCCATGGTAATAAACCCCTTAAGCAAATTACACAATGCTTACAACCACAAAAACATTTGCACCCATTAAATGCAGCTTACTCAGCACCTACTACAACAGTAATAAAACACCATCCCTGCTCTTGCCAATTTACAGGTCAGCTGTTTCTAGAACTTCCTTAGGTATTTGTATCTGGACACCAAGCTTAAAATTCAATTTCTAATAGAGAAAATGCTATTGTATTACAGAAGGAATAGGAATATATTCTTCAATGTGACATCTGTGATTACAGGGTCCTCTTTGCTCTTTTTTGCATGCAGCTCTTTCTTGGGTTATAATATAATGTCAACAATAACAACATAACTCTTTAAATTCAACTAAAATAGTCACCTGAGTTCACCTAACAGGTGCTTTCTTGCCTACACTGGAAATGTTCAGGTCTGAAACTTTCCTAACTCCTGGGTTTTAAGAAGTGTGTGTGTGTTTGTGCACTCGGGCGCACATACTCAGATGTGCACCTGTATCTCTGAAGTTCCCTCTTGCACTGGATCTCCTTTCCATCTTTGTTCCCAGTTACTTTTTACACTTATATGCTATTGATTTTCACTTCTGCGAACTTGCATTCTCTTGATATCTTTGTTCCTCCATTTTACAATAAACTCTTCATCTGTGTCTCAATTTTTAAAAGCCTATCCTCCTAGTTCTCTTATCTAGAACTCTCTTCAAGTGTGTAACTGTTTTCTTTATCTCTCACCTTTCACCACCTCTCTCTTCCTTCAGAGTAATCCTACCTCCCCCCTCCTAATCTCCGGTTTTTTCTTCCTCCTTCTGGAACAGTTACATTTTCTATCACTGCGTGTTTATTAGCAAGGCAATGATACCATCAAATTGCAGTACAATAATACTTTTTCCATCTGATAAATGCATTTAATGCTTAAACTGCTTCTGTAGAAATAGATGCAAGTATTGTAGCTTATCAACTCAACACTAGATTGGTGTTTTCAGATGCAGATATAAGTCCTTTAGAAACAGTCACAGCTTTTTAATATTCATAGCCAAAAAATAACAATAACTCTAAATTTTAATGATATGAGCCTTATAGTGTAAGTACAAAAAAACTAATAACCTAACCTATAACTGGAATTATATCCAGATACTAATCTATACCTAGCATACTGGATAATTACCTTGAGTCCAAAGTATGAACATTTTACTCTCAACATTTTTATATTCTGAACATGAGACACAGTTCTCTAAATAGGAGGCTCTAATCCAATATGCAGTACCGCTCAATACTGTCTTCTAAAATGTCTTTTAAGACTTCAAGAAAATTCTCTAGAAATGATGCTTATCATTGTATGTTGTCTTCCAAATATGTTTAAGTAAATAAAGTTAAACCAAATAATCTACAATTTCTAAATGTAATCCAGGAATTTCTCATATGTAGATATGCTACTCATTTACATTTATTTTCAAACATGTTTCTTAAATAAGTGAGAAAGACTCATTGGACAAAGACCAATCTGATACATCCCCTAAACAGAATGGTACAAATGTCAACATTCACAATTGGTCAAGTTTTCAAGCACTCTCTAGGTAGTAAAACTTAACTTCCACAGGACTCTGGAGCAGTTTGGTGACTATGAGCTTTTTCTGTTCTAAATCTACAGATGTTAATGGGTGCTTGATTCAACAACTATAAGCCCAAAAATACATGGATGTGGTTCTTCTACCAAACATAATTATTGAATCATCTATATATACTGAAACAGAATCACTTAGAAGAATAAAATTGGTAAAATCATGGGGCATCATGATTGTAACTTGTAACTGTATGATTACAAGTGTATGATTACAACTGTATGATTACAAGTTATAATGTAGCTTGTAACTCACTGCCCTATAATATGTCTACTGTTTCCTTTGCAAGTATCCCTATGTTATTTGGATGCTTGAATCTTCCAGTAGGTATTCACTACACCTTATCACTTAACCTGTACTCAAAGAATATCAACCAGGAAACTAGATTTATATCTTAGTTATTCCACTTACTATCTGAATAATCTTGGAAAAGTCACTTTGGAATCATATAAGAGAGTAACAGGATGGAGTTGCTTTTCTTAATCTTAAGTTTTGTCATCTGTGTAATGGGCAAATACTTCACCATGGGGTTGCTGAACCTATGAAAATGGCAGATTATATGAGAGACTGTTTCATAAAAATCAGTGTGTTTCATGACTTATCATAAGCACATGACACAGTAGAATTTAGATTCCTATAAGCTTCTCCATTGGTTGGTCCACACTGATAAACTGAGACTCAGTCTTTGCATTCCTGTTTAGCCCTTTGATGGAGAGAAAAACACTTAAAAATCAGCATGAAAAGATTATTCCCCAATGCTATGTCTGCAGATGTTATGTCTACAGATAACAAGTTAGACAAAGCCAGGAATTTTATGCTGTTATCTTTATGCACAATCAACGAACATCTTGAAGAACAAAAAACATGTCTCCCTCTAGTGATGATGCCTCATTATTTATCAGTCCATCTCAAATTTGTTCCTATGGTAGCCCACTGGAGTGGCATAAAAACAAGTTTGATTTACTAACCCTCCACTGTACAAGGAGAAACATTTATTTTTATTTCTTTTTGTTTAAGAAAGAACATTTTAAATGCACATCTACCCTGAGGTTTAGTGTTAATCAGGTAATCCACATTTGAACTTGGTGAGTGAAAGGAGAGGAAGAGTTAGCTTGCTCAGCTTTGACTTAAGTAAGCAACATATGACCAAGGCCTGGGAAAAATGATGGTCCAAAGCATACAGTCATCCTATATAAATGTGTTCCACTACAGAGACATTTACTCTTCACAATTTACAGCATTAGATTTTGCATCCGAGTGGTTTCAAGAAGTTATTTCAGTTCTGCCTACTTTGTTATAGGTGAGAAAGGACATTCAACACCTCCACCACAGTTTCTTCATCTTTAAGAAAGTGGATTAGGTGCATTGGTGGCTCAGTTGGTTGAGTGTCTACCTTTGGCTCAAGTCATGATCCCAGGGTCCTGGAATTGAGACCCATGTTGGGCTCCTTGCTCAGCGGGAAGCCTGCTTCTCCCTCTCTCACTCCCCCTGCTTGTGTTCCCTCTCTAGCTGTGTTTCTCTCTGTCAAATAAATAAATAAAATATTTTAAAAATACATATATACACATATATATATATATTTTTTTACTAAGCATTTACCCATAGCTAAACAACACGCACTTTTAAAGAAACATTAGTAAATATTTATATATCTTATTACTTTACTAAGATAGTATTAAAGTCTAAGAAATATAGTCATGATCGCAATTGGTCCACACAAACTGTTATTACACAAATAACACAACTCAACAAAAACCCATCCTGTAACTTAAAACAAAATGCTGATCTCCCAGAGGATGTTTTCTTATGCCGATGTGGCCTATGACAGCCAAGCACACCAGGTGAGCTATAATGCGTATGAATCTAGAAATAGGTGCTTTTAACAGTAGTTTTCTTGAAATGAAAAGATGCAGTTTTCTTTTTCACGTTATTACAGATGCCTTGAAAATACCATGAGGAAGTAAACAACCGTAACATGAGCCTAAGATAAAACAACCAGTCCGTGACTCTCTTCCTCTCACTGACCCACTGAAGATAACATTACTGTCATTTGCATTTTTTTCCATTGGTTGGCAAGGGAAGAGAAAAGATGAAATTAAAACTAGTCAAATCTTTTCTATCCTTGACATTTTTCCTAGGCTAGGTGGTAAAGGAGATTTAAAGGAATGAATAGTCCCCTTTAAAAAGTCCTTGCCACTAACACAGATAACTGAAAAATGAATTTTTATTCATTTTGATCAAATCAGTCCTAAAAAACAAATTTTGGTTCAGCAGCTAAAAATCACTATCATTCAAACACATAAAGACTTTCTGTAAAAGTTGTTTTAAAATTTAAAGTGCCATGAACAGCTCACTAATTTGTATTTAGTGTTATTTGCCAAGTACAGCTAATTCTAACTTTTATATACAGTAGGTAGATGGAGATAAAATCCCCAAGTCCAAAACTATAACCGTAATAAATGGAAGAGTTTACTTTTTCCCATATTTATGAGAATAAAAATGAAACTGGTGTTCAGACCAAACTGAAAACAAAATCCCTCAACTTCTGTTTTAGAATTTTGATGCCAATTTTGAGCTAATGAAGTAACAATCCACAGCACTGTTGCAAAGCTAAAAAAATAAAAATTAAAAAAGGGGGGGCTTTATACAAACTCTGACAGGCGCTGACCATCAGTGGCACTAGAAGGCACCACCGTAATTGCAGTCTACTCAAGACATAACTTCTTTCAGGCTAAGCGGGCAAGCCAGTATTTTGTATTTTAATTAAGAAACCTGGACTTTGTTTATAATAATTGACTGTTAGGTCAGTTCTTGCCAGGATATACTTGTAAAAGAGAATTTTTGCCTCAAGTAAGCTTTCATTTAAGATTTTGGACCAGATTTAAAATTGGGGATTGAAATCTTTTTCAGCCATTTATTTTAGCTTTCACTGTCATACTAACAGTTTAAGATTATATATTTGTGTCGATCTCCAACCTGCTATCAGTAGCCATAAATATTTATTTGCTCCCTGAAGAAAACTTTTAGTCGTACTGATGAAAATGTATTATCTGCTATGAACACAAAACCCACATTGTGTCCCTCATTAACTAGTTGGAGCTGAAAATAATTCAATGCTTGCATAGTGTTATGAAACATATCAATCAGTAGTCAAAACAGAGTAGAACACTAAAGAGATAATCTAACAACAGATAAAATATCTTAGATGTGAAACACCCATACACTAATTTTGAAAATGTCTCTTTAGGGGCTGTTCAAATTAAAGTGTTCTATACAATTAATCCTTTCAAACTCCCATTGTCAAAAATATTTGTCTTCTCAATCATAATTATTTTTTGGCTCATGTGATAATAGCAGTATTACTTAATACTGTTTTAAAAGCAAATTAGAGGCAGAATCCATGTCTAAATTATACCTCAAGCAAATGAGGTTCCAAAGGAAACCAAATGGAAGACTGCCACCTTTTGGTTCCATAAATTGTAAAGTTGTAGACATTTGCTGTAGGGTTTTTCAATGAAAATACCTAGACATACTTGCAGCTTTTAGAAATAATAATCCTACCTCTCTTGATATAAAAGTATCCATCTTTAAATTTTTGTTCCTCAGTTGTAGTTCTTTAAGTATTTCAGTTTTCATTTTGCAAGTTTGTCCCCAAACTCTTGAACTTTAGTACCTGGAAACAATTCTTCCTGTTTATTTTGTAAGAAAGGGCGAATAATGACCTCAAAATGAAAAACACAAAAGGACTTTTATATCCTAGGGCTCTGTCATGAACATTTCTATTACTTCTCGTTCTCCCAAAGCACACCACTACCTCACAGAACAGGATTTTGCAATGACACACTCAAATTCCCCAAAACATTAACTGCATTTCTTTCAGCTAGAAGGATTTATGCCTTCTCACCCCAGAAGTGTTTTATGTATACAGTTTTAGGTAATAGGGTAAAAAATGATACAGTAGGTGCCTAGACACATATAGGGAATAAATGGTGGGTAAGAAGAAATGAAGGGTTATATACAGATAGATTTCATTTAGGGCAAGATCTGAAGTTATGATGTCTAAGTATGGGGACAAAACAAAATAAGGAAAATTAAGAGTGGGAGGATAAATAGCACCTAATAAATAAGGTAAATAAAGGAACAAGTTAAACAGCAAATTATAGCATTTTTTTCAGTCCAGTTCCCACAAACTGGTTGACTCTACTGATAAATAGCCCTTCAGCTATAAAAGTACAATAACAGTAAATAACATGTAGTCAAGTTAATAAGAAAAATATATATATATGAATTTAAATAAAAGATGTAGAAAATCTTAGGTGCCAGCAACAAAGAAGAAATGTAAAATCAGAGATTTGTAAAGTGACACAGAAGATGTTCGAGAGGTTATGAGGCTCAGATAAAGCCTCATTCCTCGGGGCTGAAGATTAAATGTCTATTTGGGATATGAACATGACCTTGAGACTTATATGAGGTTACGTGTAGCACCTGAGATCCTTATAAAAAGCTAAAGACTCAAAGACTGACTCCCAAATGGTAGAGGGGAGGAATAGCATCACTACACCTAGGGGAATCTGGGAAAGTAAAAAAATATATTTAATTTAGCCTGAGGATCTAAGGGGAAAAAATAATATTCTCCTTTAAAGATATAAACCAAAGACTTCATGGTAGTCTTTCACAATGGTAGTAGAATCATCAAGTTAACAAATTAAAAACTAGTCCTAAACCAATTGAACAAACATGAGTACCTGCTATGAGTACATAACATCTCTTCCACAATCTATAGTCCACAGTATTCCAACAGGCAGTAAAATTCTTATTGAGGAGAAATTCAAAATCAAAACTATGAACCATATAAAGAAATGATCTGACATAAGTGGGAGTCATCAAATAAAACAGCAAGTAGTATATCACATCCCAAAACTGCAGGCAATGAAAGCATCTGAAATAGACAATTTTAAAAACTATGCTTAAAATAAAGAGACAAAAAAAAGAACCAGAAATCATAATTTAAACACACACACACATACCAGGACACTGGGGGAAAAAAGGAGGATTTGAAATAAATTAATAAAAAATATAATCGCGAAAATTTAAAAAAATCAATGAGTGATTTAAACGACCAGCTGGACACAGCTGAAAGAAAAATTAAACTATAAGATCTAGGAAGCTTACTCATATGTACTACAAAAAAATTAATTGGATGATATATAAAAACGAAGCATTGGCTATCTCTGCAAAACATTATGGCAGCTTTCTCTTCAACAAACTCTTCAACAATTTTTATAAACCAATTTCAAGACAAACTACCCTGCTATCCACCACTATTATAATCTCAAATATTTCTTGAAATAATCGTAGAAAAACTTTTATGTGCAAGTTGCCCAACAGTAAGCATGGCTTTCAAACTACTGAAGTTGTTAAGAATTTTCATACAATCTACAATGGAGAAATCTGAACTGTTTGTGAAAAATCTAGCTTCTGCTTTAGGTCATCATGAGTATGATAGGCAACCTCAGAAATAGCTTCCTGGTATTCATGCCCCTGAATAATCATCACCTTCAATGTGAGTTAAACTTACGGATTTGCTTCTAAGGAATAAAATCCAGAAGTAATGGGATCTTTCTTCCAATGTTAGCTTTAAAAAGGACTGTTGCTTCCATCTGGGTTGCTCTCTCTTTCTCACTCTGTCTCTCCTGTGAAACACCAGCCATCTTTTTGTGAGGATGTTCAGACAGCCTATGAGGTAGAAATTGAGGCCTCCTAGCAACCACAGGAGTGAACTTGGAAGAAGATCTTCTGAGGGCTATCCACAGTCACATGAATGATCTGAGAAGCAAATCCTTCTCCTCCATCCATCCCCATTAAACCACTGGATGACACCAGAGATACCATCAATGGGAACCACCAACAGTTGGAGACCTTGAGTCATGGGAATCTATTTATGCTGCAATCACATGCTTGACCCACAGGAAGTGTAAGATAATAAATCTTTGCAGCATTAACTTCTAAATTTAGAGGTTATTATGTAGCAATTGATAGTTTCTTTTTTAAATTTTTATATGAGGGGGCGCCTGGGTGGCTCAGTTGGTTAAGCGACTGCCTTTGGCTCAGGTTATGATCCTGGAGACCCGGGATCGAGTCCCACATTGGGCTCCCTGCTCGGTGGGAAGCCTGCTTCTCCCTCTCACTCCCCCTGCTTGTGTTCCCTCTCTGGCTGTGTTTCTCTCTGTCAAATAAATAAAATCTTTAAAAAAAAATTTTTATATGAGTATAGCTAAATGCATTAATTTTACATCGTAGTTAATACATTATTTTAAATACATTAATTAATACATTAGTTACAGATAGTGTTATTAATTTCAGGTATACAACATAGTGATTCAACTTCTTTATATGCTATGTTATGCTCACCACAAGTGTAGCTATCATCTATCACCATATTATAATACCATTGATTATATTTCTTATGTTGTGCTTTTTATTCATATGACATATTCATTCTCTAACTATACTTTTCACTCTCCTTTAATCACTTTGTCCATCTTCTGTCTTTCTGGTAGCCATCATCTTGTTCTCTATATTTATAGACTAGATTCTGCTTGTTTGTTATTTCAGTTGTGTTTTGTTTTGTTTTGTTTTTTTAGATTCCACAAATGAGTGAAATCATAGGATATTTGTCTTTCTTAGTTTGGGTTATTTCATCTAGCATAATACACTCGAAGTCCATCCACGCTGTCATAAATGATAGGATTCCATCCTTATTATGGCTATATAATACTCCAGTGTATATGTCTGTGTATTTATGTTTGTGTGTGTGTGTGTGTATAAAGATACGCATACACACACACACACACACACACACACACAAACATCACATCTTCCTTATCTATTCATCTATCAATGGACATGGGCTGCTTCCCTATCTTGGCTACTATAAATAATGCTACAGTAACATAAGGGTCCATATATCTTTTTGAATTAATGTTTTCATTTTCTTTGGGTAAATACCCAGTAGTAGAATTATTGGATCATTTGGTATTTCTATTTTTTAATTTTTGAGGAACCTCTATACTAGTTTCCACAATGGCTATGCAAAGTTACATTCCCAATAGTGCACAAAAGGGTTCCTTTTCCACATACTCACAACACTTGCTATTTTTTGTGGTTTTGATTTTAGCCATTTTGATAGGTGTGAGGTGGTATCTCATTGTGGTTTTAATTTTCATTTCTCTGATGATAAGCAATATTGAGCATCTTTTCATGTGTCTATTGGCCATCTCTATGTCTTCTTTGAAAAAAATGCCTATTTAGGTCCCTGTCCATCTTTTAATCAGACTGTTTATTTGATGCTGAGTTGTATAAGTTCCTTATATATTCTAAGTATTAACCATTTATTGGATTCATCATTTGCAAATACCTTCTCCCATCCAGTAGGTTGCATTTTTGTTTTGTTGACTATTTCCTTTGCAGCGTAAAAGCTTTTATTTTGATATATTCCCAATACTTTATTTTTGCTTTTGTTTTCCTTAGCAGACATATCCAGAAAAATGCTGTGATGACCAATGTCAGGGAAATTCCTGCCTGTACTCTCTTCTAGGATATTTATTGTTTCAGGTCTCACATTTAGATCTTTAATTTTGAGTTTATTTTTCTGTGTAGTATAAGAAAGTGATCCAATTTCACTCTTTTTCATATGTGTGGTCAATTTTCTCATTTATTGAAGAGCTTGTCTTTTCTCCATTGTATATTCTTGCCTCCTTTGTCATAAATTGACCTCACAAGCATAAGTTTATTTCTTGGCTCTCTACTCTGTTCCACTGATCTATGTGCCTATTTTTGTGCCAGTTATTATGTTTTGACTGCTATGGCTTTGTAGTCTTGAAATCTGAAACTGTGATACCTCCAGCTTTGTTTTTTTTTCCCTCAAGTTGGCTTTGGCCAAACAGGGTCTTTTGTGGTTCCATATACATTTTTGTTTTATTTGTTCTGGTTCTGTGAAAAATGTTCTTAGTATTTTGATACAGATTGCATTCAAATTGATTCTTACATGAGTAATATTTCCTTTAACTTAGGAAAATTATTGGTATTGGTATCTCAACATTTATATTGGAATGTTAAATAATATCTCTTGATAATCCAGTTTCTAAAGGATATGGACCTGCCATCAATCAACTTTAGAGATATTAATAATTTTTTTCAATTGGAGGATTTTATTTGCATGTATTACATCCTAGAAAAAGAATCACAACATTTTCCATACTGTGTGTTTTTGTTTTGCTTCTTCATGGTCCATGATGCTAGTGAGGTTGTCAATACAATGACAACCAAACTGGCAGAGTATTCTGCCATTTTTCTAAATCTTTGAGTTGTGCGTCAAATCTGGGGCTGATCAGTCTGCACTTGTTTAACCTGTCCATGAGGTTCACAGCAATTTTCCCAGCTTGTGATCATTGACAATTTCAAATTCACCAATGTAACCAAGCTTCTTCATTGCAGTTAGAAATTGGACCATGACCTAAGAAGAACCTGGCATCTTCCTCTCTTTATGGCATTGTTCATGTTCTGGAGAACACTATTATGATGGCACAGAGAGACGGTGGAAAGAGCTAGAGATATCGATGTTTTTTACTCAACAAAGAAATAAGTCTCAAAACCTGTTTTCTGTTTTAAAAAATGGCTAAGGAACAAACTATTTTAAAAAGATATTCTAAGGGACAGTCCTTTAGAGAATTTAATCTAAAGATAGAGTATAAAGTAAGCTTAGGAGCGCCTGGGTGGTTCGGTGGGTTAAAGCCTCTGCCTTCGGCTCAGGTCATGATCTCAGGGTCCTGGAATTGAGGCCCACATCGGGCTCTCTGCTCAGCAAGGAGCCTGCTTCCTCCTCTCTCTCTCTGCCTGACTCTCTGCCTGCTTGTGATCTCTCTCTCTCTGTCAAATAGATAAATAAAATCTTTAAAAAAAAAAAGTAAGCTTAGATTATTAGCTTAGGGGGCGCCTGGGTGGCTGAGTCATTAAGCATCTGCCTTCAGCTCAGGTCATGATCCCAGGGTCCTGGGATGGAGTCCTGCATCGGGCTCCCTGCTTAGTGAGAAGCCTGCTTCTCCCTCTCCCACTCGCCATGCTTGTGTTCCCTCTCTTGCGGTATCTCTGTCAAATAATTGAATAAACTCTTTTAAAAAAAAAACAAAACATTAGCTTAGAACCTCCATAATGCTAATGTTGGAAACACTGTCCTCTCTAAATATGTCCCTATTTAAAACATCACAAAACATTTTTATTTTAAAATTTAGTACTGGGGTGGGGGAGGCCCTGGGTGGCTCAGTCAGTTAAGCATCTGACTCTTGGTTTCTGCTCAAATCATGATCTCATGGCTCATGGGATGAGCCCCTGCATGGGCTTCACACACAGCAGGGAGTCTGCTTAAAGATTCTCTTCCTCTGGGGCGCCTGGGTGGCTCAGTTGGTTAAGTGACTGCCTTCGGCTCAAGTCATGATCCTGGAGACCCAGGATCGAGTCCCCCATCGGGCTGCTTGCTCTGCGGGAAGCCTGCTTCTCCCTCTCTCACTCCCCCTGCTTGTGTTCCCTCTCTGGCTGTTTCTCTCTGTCAAATAAATAAAATCTTAAAAAAAAAAAGATTCTCTTCCTCTGCCCCTCACCTTACTCGCACACACTCTCTTTCTCTCTCCTTAAAATAAATCTTTTTTTAAAAAAATAAAAATAAAATAAAATTTAGTACCAGAGAAACATGTTTATTCTATAATTTCATTCATTCATTCATTCATACCATAAATAGTTCATTTGTTGTCTTACATAAGCTTTTAGGCTGGTACTGAGAATGCATTTGTTAGAAAAAAGCTCTCACAGAAGTAGCTGTCTAAGGAGCTAGCAAGCATTAAACATTGATCAAAAGGGAAAAGATATTAAGGAGGAAGTTTTAACTAACCTTAAGATGGCAGATAGCAACATCAACAGGAAGCACTAAATGTAAAAATTTTCAAAGGAGGTTTAAAAAAACAAATAAACATTATGTTTTTTCAAAGGAGGTTTAAAAAAACAAATAAACATTGTCCATCACCTCATGAATGAACAGGGATCAAAAGTAGAAAAAACTGTTTGTGTATTGTGAATTCCTCCTCCTTTTCTGGGGAGAAACTGGGGAGGGTGTCTTTACAAGAATTTCAGGGATTCCCCTCAGAGAACACGGTCCTGTATGCCTCAGAGTTGGGAGTTACAGTAGCTGGTCTTCTACTATAATCCAGAAAATGTAAAAGCAAGAAACCTCAGGCTAACCCCTCCGAGGATGAGCAAAGGGAGGTGGCTGAGTCTAAATGGGCCTGTATTTTCAGAATTTGATATAAAGCAGAAGATATTTTGAGGGTTTTCTGTAAACTGTATCTGGGCCACAGAGAGGGGAGAATCAGGGTGCTGAGCCATGTTAGAGCCTAGCCCACAAAAGCTACCTAAAGAGTGACCTGGCTATAGTCAGTAGAAGTTCAAAGACTTCTTAGAGCCTACGAAAGAAAGAAACCACATGTGAAAGCATCACCTACATCAAGAAAGTAAATGAGAGGTCCCTGGTGATGGAGAGTAGCAACAGGTCTAAATAATCCACAATAGTGCTTTACACAAATAAAGGGTCCATGTTGAACATCTGTAGGCCCAGAAAATAGGAAGCAAGCACATGGAAACTTGCAACCTGCTTCTCTTATTTTCCTACGTTAGTTACCTACAGCTGCCATCACAGATTGCCTCAAACTGGATGGCTTATAACAATGCACACAACATAGTCCTAAAGGCTAGAGGTCTAAAATCAAGGTCATTACTCTTTCTAAAGTCTGTAGGGAGAGGAGGATCCTTCTTTGCCTCTTCCAGCTTCTCCTGGTTGTCATTAATCCTCAGCATTCCTTGGTTCATAGATGTATCCCTCCAGTATCTTCTTCCCTCCCCACATGGCTATCTGCCTGTGTGGCTGTCTCTCTTCTAAACAAGGATACTGGTCCTATTAGATTTATCCAGTATGCCCTCATTACAATGAAGTACATCTATAAAGACCCTATTTCCAACTAACGAAGTATTCTGAGGTCCTGAGTGGGTATGAATTTTTGAGGACATTCCTGAACCCCAAACACTCCCCTACTTCTCACCATTTAAATTCCCAGAGTGGTCCAAAAAGGTAGCTAGTAGTGCAAGAGGTGAGCAGTCAATGAGAAGAAAACATTCTGATCATTTCCCTTTCAACCTTTCCCTGACTCCTTGCTCTCTTTTCTGCCTTAGTTCTACATTTCCATCTTATGCTTTTTAGTCATGTTCACATGCTCCCAGTTCCTCAGTTCTCAGTTCCTGGCCACACTCTCTCTTGCCATAGGGCGTTTACTCTGCTGATTCTTCTACTTGGATTACTCTTCTGGAATATACTTCTGCACTGAAATAATGCACATTCCTTCAGAATTCATGTATCTCAGGATACAAATGCTGATTATCAGTCTAGAAGCAGTCCATGGCAAGGTTTTTATGACAAAATAAAACATTAGCTATAGAGTGATGGTAATGATACAAAAACATAGATCAATAAATTGATAGATGGGCAGATATATACATATGCATGTGTATATAAATTTAAGCATAGGTATTAGTATAATTGCAGGTTGTGCTTCCTTGAGAAAGATCGCTTTTATTTTTTTATTCTGAGATTTTGACTTTCTTGCATTTTTATAATATTAAAGTACACTTTATGTTAGTGGATTATAGTGTTAGCAGATGGCAGGGATTTTTTTTTTAATGTCCTTGCCTGTCAAAAATACATAAAAATTTTGAAAGCTGAAAATTTATATCAGTAAAATGTGAAATTTTTATTGGCTTACGAAATCAAAAAGTGTAGGAATCACACAGAATCTAATGATAAGACTTCCATACGGGCCACTACAGGAGCAAAAGCATGGAAAAAATACTCATTAAATAACAAAAGTACTCTCCTTCCAGTACTATTGCCTATAATCCTGAGTATTTTACTGTTTTATTTTATCCTCACAGCTACTAAACCTACTATTCCTGTGTTTACCTTTGATCCCTATACTGTATTTCTCCATCCATTCACTCACTGTTTCCTACTCATCATTGTCCAAATGATCACTTGCTTCAGAACTATCCTTCATAAAGTCTCTGAATTCCTCATCTCCTTAAATGTTTAATGTTCCCATCTCACAAATCTATTTCTTCAGGTACTGCCTAGCAAATGTGTTCTCTGCTTCTGTTCACAGAGTCATGCTGGGCCCTCCTCACTGCACCAGAAGGCATTTATTACTATTACCAGGCTTTTGACAGTACTATTTCTGCAGTGGCATCGCCAGGCTACCCTAGTAACCTCAACCCCCCATCCCAATTCCATACCGTCTTCAGCCAATGTCATAATGTACTGAGAACTCTTCACAAAACTGAAATTAATTCCCTTTCTATATTGAAATGATTCTGTATCCCCTCTGTTTTCTTTGTCTTTACTCTGTCATGCAGAAAGTTGCCTTGAACCTCTCCCATATCCTACACTGGCAATGATTCCATACCATATTCTACTTTGCCTAAGATCATCATCTACCACCAATTCCCTTTTTAATATTTTCCACCATCTGCCTTGGTTCCATTGGACAAATAAGCATTCCTTCCAAATATACAATGGTCTCAATGTATTACAAACTCTTGTGTTCACCTATCAATCTCTCAAATCATCATTTTGCCCAGGGGTAGTATTAAAATTTTGTTCCCACCACCTAGAGCTGAAACTCTTTCTTTACATGTCAACTCTGATACCCTGCTTACACTATAAAATGGATTTCCATTTTCCATTTTTGACTTTTATGGTATATCTCAAAAGCATTTGACACCGTAACTGCAATATTTAACATCAACCCATTTTTTTCACCATGACACTTCTTCATCAATTAAATTATATACCACTGATTCTCCTTCCCTTTGTGTATTTATAAAAGCTTCTGATGTGTCTTTTTTCATCTCCTACTGCCCACTATATATATATATATATGTATATGTGTATAATATATGCATAAATAATATATATGTGAATAAATAATATATACAAATATATATTCTCCAAACTTCTATGATTTGTCCTCTTTTAGACTCACTATTCCCAAACAGATAATGTCTATTTTTCATGACTTCAACCACTATCATCCTGAAGATTATTACCAAATTAACATTTTTAGTTCTGACTTATATCTCACTTCAAGACCCACATTTCTACTTGCTTGTTGAGTACTAAAACTCAATAAACTAATGGAACCCTGGTCTCAATAAGTGCAAAATAAAATTTATTTGTTCTCCTTCAAATCCTGAGTCCCCTTTATTCCATAAATAGTCACAATCTGTTAAGTGTTCTACATTGCAGTCATTATCGGTTAAGTGTTCCCTACTCTGATACTATAGAAGGTCTGGTAATAACAAGATATAAGATACAGTTTCTTCCCCTAGCAAATAACATAATTTCTACCCTTAGGTCTAGTGGAAAAGATAAAAATCACAATTTAGTGTATTTTGATAGAGCTTAGCCCAGACTGTGGGTGCCTATCTCAGACTTAAGATGATCCTAGACAAATTTCTGAAAGGATGGTCTCTAAGCTGCTGCATTCTAAACAAATGACTAAAAGAAAAAAACAAAAATAAACAAATAAATAAATAAATAAATAAATAAATAAATATGACTAAAAGAACTCCTGTTCATTTTTCTTTGTGATGATTTAACGAGAGTACTTGACCTATGTGTACATCACTATGACCTCTAGAACTGTTTTTCAAAAATCAAAATGTCTGGACTCCAACTGAAGATCTTGATTCAACAGGGTCAGGGTGGAACTAAAACCATTTTATCTTTCCAAATTTCTCTACTTTAAACCTTCATACTCATTTAGAATATTATCGATTGCTCCGTCATTGGAAATAACCAGAATCAACTAGAGAGAGGAAGATTTTTTTGGGGGGAAAGCAATTCCTGATCATTAAAAACTAGAAGACTTCTATGGGCCACGCTCCAATGTTCACTTCTTAGAAAAAGCATTCTCAGACTTTTCCCTTAATTCCAGGGATACCACCTGTGATGTTTTTCTATCAATGTCCTTACTATAGATACCCTTACCTCTTGTGCCTGCCTCTTCCAATAGATAAGGAGCTCCTTAAAAGTAGGGATTTTTGATTTTTCATTTTGGGAATGTCAGGGCCAAATAATGCTATGTACATGGTTAGCTGTTCAGTGAATGTTTATGAATTAATTAATTAACTAATTAATGACAACCAAATGGACCCTGGCTGAAAAATGTTCTAGGAAAATATAAGAACAAATATAGGGTCCTGGAGGTCAGAAAAAGCATGTGCATTCAAGGGTAGGATGCAAAGATGGTTGTAGCCAAGGATAAGGCTGGAGAGGTAAGTATGACTCAGATTTGAAAAGGTCTTAGATCCCATGGTATAGTTTTGGGCCTTTATCCTAAAGGTTATGAGTAACCTCTTGAAAAACATGAAGACAAATGCCATAACTGAACAAATTTAAATCATAATGTTAAGCCATACACTCAGGTGGGTAAAACTTTAGCATTCATTTTCTATAATTCACTTCAGTTTTAGATTTTTAATTGTTAGTATCATACCTTAGTCAATACCATGGAAACACAGTTATTTCAAGTTTAAATGCTTTCTACTCAAAATTTTCTTTCCTTATACTTCCATTTCTGCAGGGGGTACTTAATTCTGTCATGAAAGGAAGGCATCTGGTCTCTGGTCTTTGGTTTCTATCCATACTATCACTTACTAAAATGCAGAGTCAGGCATGGTTCCCAGGATTCTAATTGTGTTAACTGGATGGATGATATCACCATTCACAAGAAAAAAGATAGAGGAATAAGAGCAGATCTGTGGAAGGATCAGAGTGGAGAACACTATCTTTGAAGAGCCTGGGAGACAATCAGGAGATTAACTTGAGCAGGCAGACAGGCGTCTGGGATCTGGAGCTCAGGAGAAAAGGCTGAGCAACAGATGGTGATGTGGATTTGGGATTCATCAACAGAATGCCTGTGAAAGATAGGTGCTCAATAAATTCTCATTTAAAAAATGCTGGAAATGAGTGAAACCATGGGCATGCAAGTATAGAGTAATAAGATATAAGATCTCAAAATAGAAGGTTAGGAGCATTGAGTTTTCTGAAACAGGTTGAGGAAGCATTGCTCTTTAAAGAGCCACATGTGGGAAAAGGAACAAAGAGATAGTGGTGTCACAGAACCCAAGTTACCAGAGAGTTCAAACGCATGGATTAATTACGATTCTCAAATAGCTCAGTGAGGTCAAGTAAGATAAGGCATATAAATTGCCTGTTTTATTAAGGCATGGATTGATCTTCAAAGACGTTTATCTGCAAAATTTTGGTGGGGTGGCCTTGATGGAAAACAGATTTCAGAGTGTATGGAAAATGAAACAGTGTGTGAAGACAACTATTTTACAAAAGAATCTGAAGTGTCAAAGAAGGAGGAGATAGGTTTGCTACTGAAGGAAACGTTAAGATAAAAGAAAGTTGGAGCGTTTTGGCTGTATTTAGGATTGTAAAATGTCATTTTTTCACTAGTTAGCACATTAGTTTCAGATCCCTGGTTATTAGTCCCTTCATTCTCCACATCACCTATATCACTATCATTTGCTAAATTCTGTCAATTCTGTCTGGGAAGCACCCTTCACATTGCTTATTTCATTGTCCTATTAAACCTATTCTGAAGTGGAATACCTTCTTAACCTTCCTTAAATCACCTTACATTATCTTACTAAAGTACCGCTTTGATCACCTCATGCAACTTCACATTTTTTGTTCAGGTCTTTCTTATTGCCTATCAAATAAAACAAACACAACTTTTATTATGCAGAAAAAAACCCTCACAATTATTGCTCAGCTTATATAGTTAAACTTCATTTTTTACAAGAATCTACCATTTGTCATGCTGTTCCCTGTGCCTAGAGATAACATCCTCCCCACTTTTTCAAATTCCACTTACCATTTAGGTCCAGTCCAGACATTATCCCAATAATGATATTTGCTTTGGATCTCCTCAAGTGGAAGAGATCCCTTTTCCCAATCTGACAGTCTTGAATTCTGACAGCTCCTATCACACTTTTCACACACAGTGTGTGCTATAGTTACTGGTGTGTTTAACTCTCTTGTGAGATAGCAAACAGTTTAAAGATAGAGAACATAGCTAGTGTATCTCTCAGCCTTAACTGAGCTTTCCTTATATAGTGCATGTTCAAGAACACCAATAAATATGTGATCCATTTGTTAGCAGTATGAGCGCAAGAAGAGTCAAGAAAAAAGCAGTTGCAAAAAAAAAATTATGGTAGCCGAGACATTCAAATGCATCTATTATTATTATTATTATTATTATTATTATTATTATTATTATTTTGGAATTTCATGATCATATGTACAAAGCCTTCTTAATTAGAACCATAAAAATCGGTTTAAAAATGAATTCAATATACATGAATAATAATGATACTAGCAGTAGGCTGTGCAACATACATTAAGAACGCCATGGACTTGTGCACTGTGAAGGGATTTTATGTCTTCTGGGAAGTGCTGGGGACCTAAAGAAAGTATCCTTGCTTATAATCCTGAGAGGCATAGTAGCGAATGAGAAGATTAAGAATAGTGGCCCCGTGGAAAGTTTTTGAATGAAGAAATAATTTAACTTTGATTCAGTAAATAAGTTTGGGGTTTATCTCATGTCTGAAACACTTTGTGATTATGTAGTGTGGACCAGAAGGATGGTAAGATAGAAGACCTCTTCAAGAATCGTTGAGTCTAGTGAGACAGGAAGTTATTAATAGCAGGACATCATCACTCCAGACTCAAAGGCCCAGCAGCAAACAGAAGATGTTCATGGCAGTCACCAAAGATGACAGTCATGGCCCCACTACAGTGTCCACCTCGCAACCAGAAGCAGCTATGGTGGTACCAATGCAGCAACCCCGATGGGAACCAGAAATCCTGCACTGGACGACTCCTGTGTCTCCAGCTCTGTCCTCTCTTTGTAGAGCTGAGAGCCTCCCAGGTGTGATGGCTGCTCCTCGTACAGAGGGAGCTGGGCTTTTCCTCCATCCTGATAGCATTTCTGCAATCTCCACCCCTCCCATCATTCCATGTGGATTTATTCTAAACCAGAGCTGTCCACTAGGAATATAGTGCAACTCTGTGACCTGCATATGTAATTTCAAATTTCTTAGTAGCTACAATTTTAAAAGGTGCACTGAAATGAGTACAATTAATTTTAATCGTATGTCCAACATGTTAGCATTTCATGTTATCAAAAAATTACTAGTAAGATATTTTGCATTTTTTACATTCTTTGAAATGCAGTGTTTTCGTTTATACTTAGTGCATTTCCATGCAGACTAGCCCCATTTTAAGTGCTGAACAGCCAGCTGTACATGAGAGCTACTACAGTGCACAGTACAGTGCTGGACATTTGATATCCATGTGGAAACTGAAGTAGGAAAAGATACTAGATAACGCAGTTGGGCTTGTCTGGTTTGTCCACCCGAGAACACCTCAGTTACCAGATTCTGGCAAGGACAAGTGGTCCTCTAAGTGAGAATTGTCATGTACAATTAGGTTTACAACCTAGAGATTTTACACAATGTTGAATATAAACTGTGACATAGGGCATTCCTTATTTCTGATTCAAAAATGAATGCATTTAACATTTTCCCATTAAGCACAATATTTGCTCTGGACAGTCAGCATATCTTCTATTCCCAATTTTGCTAAGGTCTTTTTTTTTTTTTTTTTAAGATTTTATTTATTTGACAGAGAGAAACAGTGAGAGAGGGAGAAGCAGGCTTCCCTCCAAGCAGGGAACCCGATGTGGGGCTCAATTCTGGGACTCCAGGATCATGACCTGAGGCAAAGGCAGATGCCTAACAACTGAGCCACCCAGGAGCCCAAAGGTCTTTTTTTAAAATCATCAATAAGTTTTCAATCTTATCAAATAATTTACGTACTTCTATTGAGAAAAGCATCTAGATTTCTCCCTTCCTTAATCTGGTAATGGGGCAAGTTCATTAATAGACTTTCTAATAGCAAGGCAAATTGAATTTCTGGAATATAAGAATTTCAGTTTATACTTTTTGCATATCATCTGAATTCAGTTCACCAATATTTTTGCTTAGGATTTTTTGGGCATACATGTTCAGGAGTATATTTGTCCATAATTAACTTTTCTTTGTTGCCTACATCTAATCATGATATCAAGGTTATTTATACAATGAGTAGGGGAGTATTCCCTGGTTTTCCTGTCTGAAAATGTTATATGATTGAAAGGATCCCCCTTTAAAAGTTTATAGCACTCAGTCTATAAAATTGCCTAAATCTGGTATTTTCTTTGTGGAGAGAATAACTAATGATTTAATTTCTTTCAAGGTGACACACTACTCAGATTTTCTATTTTTAAAAAATCATAAGGGGATGCCTGGGTGGCTTAGTCGGTTACGTGTCTGCCTTCAGCTCAGGTCATGATTTCACGGTCCTGGGATGGAGTCCCACATTGGGCTCCTTGCTCATCAGGGAGTCTGCTTCTCCCTCTGCCCCTCCCCCCATTCATGCTCTCTGTCTCTGACAAATAAACTCTTTTTTAAAAAATAAAAAAATCATAAGAAAAGAGAGACTCAAATAAATGCTATGCTAGCGATCCTGATAAAATTGCTGTGAAAACATGAAGATCAGGATTGCTGAGGAGAAATGGAAAAGGAGAGGTTGCAACCCTGACTTAATATTTGAAAGCTGAGTGGACTGTTGATAAAGGACAATTGGGGGACGGGAAGAAAAGAGAGGAGGTGGCAATCTTAACCCAATGCCTCACATAAGCCAAGCTTCAAAAGCATCAACTTATACAATATGTTCCTGGAGGAGGAGGGTGTGCTGGGTGTGCTGCATGGAAAAGTACAGAAAAATAAGAAAGCAGACTGGAAATCTGAATTCAGGGCTCAGGATTTGGACCTAATCTTAAAAATTACATGTAGGATGTTAAAAATAATAGAACTGCTTCCTTATCTTTATTCTTTGACAGATTAGGGCTGCCGGATGTCACTGTAAATCAGAATGTACTGTACTGTCTTAGGCTACTTTTCTCAAAATTTTCTAAACTTCTAATGCCTTTCTTCTGTCGTGTAATGAAATGTCAGCACTCTGAGGCACTAGCCAATAGCTATACCACATCTTGAATGCCTTTTAAATTTTACCTGAAAGGAGAGAATTAGACTCATGATTAACCACTTACTTCATTAGATAAAATAATGATTTTATCTGAAAAATAAAAAATAAAATGGAAAAGTATAAACATCTGGGTATTGCTTTAAGACAGATCGAATATACATCTGAATTATTTTTTATCATTTCATTATAACTTTACATTTTTTTCTATTCCAGTTTAATGCTAGACATTTTGATAAAACACTGTGATACACAAAGAATGCAATTCTGGCAGATTCCTGACCTCAGGAATTTAGCAGTTTGACAACTGCTGGGGTAGGGAGGGGAAAGAAAGTCCACTTCAGTGACTACTGCCATGGGCCAAACACTAAGCTATGTGTTTTGCATATATAATCTTATTATTCTCTACAGTATCTCTATCAATTAGATATTATCATTTATTCGGATTAATGATGTAGCTTAAGTTCTGAAACTTACACATTCAACAAGCAATTTTAAATTTTAAGTTAAGTTATGGGGCGCCTGGGTGAGTGTCGGCCTTCAGTTCCGGTCATGATTCCAGGCCCTGAGATCAAGCCCTGCATGGGACTCCTTGCTCAGCGGGGAACCTGCATCTCCCTCTCCCTCTGCCTGCCACTCTCCCTGCTTGTGCTCTCTCTCTCTCAATCTCTCTCTCTCTGACAAATAAATAAAATCTTTTTAAAATTTTTAAGTTAATTTAAAAAAATCATGGCATGTATATTTTCAAAAATATCGGTTGGATTAAACAGTGTTAAATAGCTTACGCAAGGTCATACACCCACTCCTCAGCAGACACAGAATTGAAGCCAGGTCTCTGATTTGAGGGCCCTGATCCTAAACATGTTTGACTGACTGTCTGCAGCATGATCCATAAACGACAGCATCATCTAAATGAAGAGGTGATTATTATTTGATAAATCTAAGTTTCTTATAAAACTACCTATAAACGACTTAGCTCAGTGCTAGGCATGTAAAAAAAGGATCTGTTGATAGTGATCATTGTTATTAATGTAATTAACAACACTGATCAATAAGATAAGTCCAGCCAACTTTTGAAGCAGTCAAATTTCTATGTAACAACTGAATTACTGTATTGGAATTTACCAGATAACTATAAATTCTTCACTTCACTTTGGAAGAGTTCCATGGAGAAGGAGCTGGGTGAAATGGATATGTGTGTCCGTGGAAGAGACACAGAAAGAATCAGAGCTGAGGCATTCTTAGGAATAGTGCAGCGTATTTGTTTTTCTTTTCCCCAGGTTCAGATTTCCAGAGGCCCCAAACATAAGCAGAAAAAGAAGAAAGGGGGTAGAGAGTTGAAAGGTAAGGTTTAGATAAATGTGATTCATTTGTTCAGAGAAAGAGGTTGAATTCCAAAGAGATAACAGAAAGTAGCCCCCCTAAGGAGGCGGCCAGTGGCTGGGGAGGGTGTGTGTGTGTGTGTGTGTGTGTGTGTGCGCGCACGCGCGCGTGTGCGTGTGTCCATGCATGTGCTCAGGCTCGGTCAAGTTTTTCAAGAGCCACAAAGACAGTGTCTATTAGATTAGAAAAGCCAAATAGAGATTGTGATGTTAGAGGGAACTCATAAACCAAGGAATAATTCAGAACTGGTCAGGAAGCCGGTGACAGTACAGAATGCTACAGTCTCATTTCCTAACAGTCAAACTTTAGCATTCAGTGTTCTGCCAGATGATATCACAACAGAGGTTTTAAAGGTACACAAACTGAAATAAACAGTATTTAAGATAAAAATTCCTGTCGTCTCATGAGGTGATTCCTTTTTTTTCCCAAAAGGAACACCAAAGGACACAAGCAAATATCTATCTGGGCCTTATTCTCTAAGTGTCTGTCTGCAGAAATGAGAGGCACAAAAATCATAATTAATGAGGAAGGGATGATGCCAACACCTCTGACTTCAGGAAAAACTTACTTTAATGCCTAATTAAAAAGGAATTGTGATAAATACAAACAATGAAAACAGTTTATCCAGAAGAACATTATTACTGTTAAAAGCATTGAATAGTAAGAAACTATTATGTAACAAAGTATCCAAAAAGAATTAAGTTTTAGAAGCAATTTATTAAGGGACCCAAGGAAAAGCATCTCTTTTTTAATTCATCTTGCTCCAAATGAAATTTGAAACAGAACACTTCCCACACATTTAGAAATAATATATTTAAAAATTAAGTGTCTTACAAATGCAAAACATCTATTTATTTTGTTCCCCACTTAGAAAACTCCCAGGCCTTAGGCTCAATTAGTATCCATGGACCAATGAAGGGCAATGACCCTGGGCGCAACCCAAAACTTCAAGGTCATGGCCAATATGAGGAAGTGGATACACTGAAACTTTTCTCTAGACACTCAAGTTTTTCCATTCCATTGTTTTTTGTTGTTGTTTCTTTTTTTTTTTTTTCTTTTTTGAGAGAGAGATGTGGGAGTTAAATTTGGAAAGGAACACTTTCTGAGTAGTATTTTATGCATATGTTAACTTACTAAAGCCAATACCACACTAATAACTGTTGGAACGCAACTGTATCATTAATAATTTTTCTTGGTCTCAGAATGCCAGAGAATAAAAGGAGAGGTAGGTGCTATTTCCTGTTTCCTTACTTAAAAATCTTTGCCTCTGCCTCCTCCCAGAACTCAAAAGTCTTTTTCTTTACTAATTACACTTTAAAAATTATTTCATTCATTTGAATTATTACTAACGTGCCAAAGGATTCTCCTGATCAATGAGTGGGGAATGGAATTTGTGACCAGTACAATCACAAATGTTACCTATCCATCATGGGTGTTGACATGACTGGGAGGAAAATCATGGGTAAGAACATAAATATGCATGGAGTCACAGAGTCATGAGATGAAAGAGAACTTATGACAATTTCAGTGATATTTGATCTGAGTCCTCGAGGAAGACTTGATTCTTTATTACAGAATGGTCTTCCTTCAGCTGAAAAGGTCACTCATTTCAACCTTATGCTTCAGCCAGAATTGGGAGGAGAATCAGGAAATCTACTTAGCTGTTAGATAAATGAAAAGCCACAACAGACTTTGCAGATTAGTTTTCCTGCCTATCAGTAAGAATTTGAGAAGGCTAAGATGGTATGCAGAAGAAATTTCCAGCATTTGCACAATATGCAAAAGGCAAGAAAATTCACTTGTAGGGCATGTTTTGAAACATATAAGGAAATTAAGTCAGGAAGATGGGATGAGGTCAAAATGTAAATGATCTTGCTTTCTGTGCAAGACTGTTTAGTCTTTCAGGAGTTGGGGCAGTGAAGATTGTTTTTTTAGCCAAGACTTTACATAATGAATTGCCTGAAGTGGGGATGTGAAAGAGATTGAAATAAGGAGACATTGACAGAAGGAAGACTGGATGAGGCAATAATTCAGGGAAAAAATTTAGTGCTTGAACTAGTGTTTCAGGATTTCTTTTCCTTTAGTGCCCATGGTTCTTGGTCACGCCACTTGGCAGAATGAATAGGTAGACCAGAGGAAGAGTTATGGGCAGCAAAGCAACGCTTATTGGGTGATAGAACAAAGCTCCCAAGAGTGGAGGGAACCTGAGAGGGTTGCCCTCGGGGTTTCTAAGTCTAGGGGTTTTTATGAGATTGTTGGTTTTCTATTTTAATCTGACGAGGCCTCCATGCACCTGTCACCCAATCAGGTTTTTGTCCACGTGCTTACCTACATATCAGAGAGTTGTTCATGTGGTGGAAAGGTGGAGGGCTTCTTTCAGGGTGGGGTACAATAACAGGAGAGGTGTCTTTTTCCTATTAAGGGCACTTCCCTCTTAGGTCAAAATAGACACACAATTCTTTTAAGTAAGCATTTAAAATTCAGTACAGGGACACCTGGGTGACTCAGTTGGTTAAGCATCTGCCTTTGGCTCAGGTCATGATCTGAGTCCTGGGATGGAGTCCTGCATGGGGCTCCCGGCTCAGTGAGGAGCCTGCTTCTCCCTCTGCCTGCCATTCCCTCTGCTTGTGTTCTCCTGTGCACTCTCTCATGCTCTCTCTCTCTTATAAAATCTTTAAATAAAAATAAACAAATACATAATAAAATTTAGTACAAAAGTTCCTAGAAACATAGTGGAAAAAATTCTGTCATCAGCCACTTCACCTTAAATTCTCTATAATCAGACACTTTCAAACTGAGATTCAGACATACCCAATTGTATTTTCTCTCTTTTTTTAAGATTTTATTTATTTATTTGACAGAGAGAAACACAGCTAGAGAGGGAACAGGGGAGTGAGAGAAGGAGAAGCAGGCTACCTGAGGAACAGGAAGCCTGATGTGGGGCTCAATACCAACACTACAGGATCATGACCTTAGCTGAAGGCAGATGCTTGAGGACTGAGCCACCCAGGCACCTCCCAACTGTATTTTCAATGAAGCCTTGCATAACATCTAAATTCATCAGATTCCCCACTAAACCAGTAGCCCACCCTGGCTTCTTTGAAGCAGCTATTAATGGCATTATCACTTTTCCAAAACATGGTAATCCACATGCATTCTCAAAATATAAAGCAAAAGAAAAAATACGTTGATATAAACATTGTTAAATTACCTATTTTTTCAAATATGTTCTATATATGCATATTATTATTTTTAACAGTACAGTATTTTCCAATATTCTTCTGTGACCTACTTTATTACTCAGACTATGAATTTTTTTCCACATTCAAATAGGTAGATTTATATCTTCATTTTTGGTGGTTCCCTTTTACATTACAGAATAAATATATAGATTTGTTCTAATTTTTCTACCTCAGAAACAAAGATACAGTGAAAACCTTTATTCATATACATTTATAGGCTTGTCTCAATAGTTCCTTAGTTATTACTAACAGTGGAATTGCTGAGAAAGGTATACTGTTATACTTTGTTTTTATAGTTTCTAGTGTATATTACTATATTCTCTACCTAGAGAATTGGCTGATTTATATTGCCATAACAATGAATGAAAGTGCCTCTTTACAAAGATGTGGGTTTTGACCCAATGACATTTTTTGTTATTTTAATTTCCACTTATACTGATATTTTTTGTAATCCATTACCATCTGTGAGGCATTGTATCCTTTCTTACCACCACCATTATTGTGCCTGTCTATTCTACCCCTCACCTGTGTGATTACAGTAACATCTTAACTGATCCCCAACTTCAAACTACTTATCCCCAATTTCAAACTATTTATGCAAATTGCTCTATCTCTGTCTCTCTTTTTAATATCATAAATCTAACTATGTTATTCTCACATTTAAATTTCTCCGTGTCTCCCTTTGTTTAGCAAGTTAGGTACAAACTCCAGTGAATTACATAAGGTATAAGAAATGAATTTAACATTATCTAAATTGTTAAAACACATAGGCAGATGGCAGGGGGGAAAAAATCCATTCTCACTAGCAAAGGACAACTTCAACCAAGTTCTCATTCCCCTCTTGCCTCTACCCCACCGTCTCAAACAAATACATGAAGAAACCATGAGAAAGAATATGCAAAAGGGAAAAAAATAAATAAAAGTAAATTTTAACTCATGACATTTCAAATATTGAAGCTCTGAATAAAACATTAACATTTTTCAAAGTTTAAATAAAGAGAATAAATTAAAAATATAAAGAAATGAAGTGTACCCATTAAGTATATTTGGAAAGGATGGATCATTTTGTCTAGAAATATAAAAACACATAATTACTGAAATTACAAACTCCGTGCATGGGAGAAAATATTTGGAACTGGGCTCCTGAGTGGCTTAATTAGTTAAGTGTCTGCCTTCAACTTAGGTCATGATCTCAGGGTCCTGGGATAGAGCTCCATGTCAGGCCCCCTGCTCAGCAGAGCTCTGCTTCTCCCTTTCCCTCTGCCCCTCCCCCTGCTCATGCTCTCTGTCGCTGTCTCAGTCTCTCTCTCTCTCAAATAAATAAATAAAATCTTTAAAAAAAATATTTGCAACTTAAACTTCTTACAAAGATCAGCTATCTGAAAACTATGACTATCTCCTCAAATCAATGGGAGAAAGGCCAACAGCTAAATAGAAAGATGATCAAGAGAGCTCAACAGACACTTGGCCATAGGTGACATTCAAATGGCTAGTAAACACATGAAAGTCAGGTAGAATGAAAATCGTGACTTGAAGGCTATTTCACTACCCACTTTACTATAATGACTAGTGTTGATTATGGAAATTCTCTTTCCACCAATTGTGGAAGTGAGGTTGATCTAATACTTCGGATAAGAGTTTGGTATTATCTACTAAAACTGAAGAAGGTTATAATCTATGGATTCTGCAACTAGGCGAGAACTACAAAGAAACACCTGCATACACACACTGAGAGACACGATGGAAATGCTGATGGTGGCATTATTGTCATATTTTTGAACTAAAAATAACTCAAATTTACATCAGCAGAAGAATGTGGTTTGTTCACATAATGTCATGCTATACAGAACAAGATAGGGGAATCTTACCCAAAATAATGGCCAGTGAGAAAAGCCAAGAACAACAAAAAAAAATTTACTGTACAATTCCATTTATATATAAGTCAAAACAAATTCCAAATTATGGTTACCTTTAGGGAGGATATCTTTGAAGAGGGTAGGGATTGGACAGAGGTAGATTTACAGTCAAGCTGCAGATGAGTATATTTCGGGCTCCTTGCTTGCATAAGCCCATTTCAAGGTCCCAAGGAAATCTGAGCAATGTTTTCATATGATCATATATTTTTGTAGAACGTTTGAAAGGAAAACACTGAACTGCAATGGTTTAAGACTGATGGCTCATTCTTGTCCAAATTCCCTTCTGTCACAACTTTGCCTTTTATTGGCTGCCTTAAGAGAGGTAAGAGGCATTCAAGGGATCTATCTAAAATGAAACTGAGTTAATTATTCATTTAGTTTGGCTCCAGTGGGATCTATTTATTTGGTTAACAATCACTCTTGAGTATCGTTAAGTTCTTGCTACCATTCCAGAGTAGCTCTGGCTTCTAGAAACATTCTTACCACTCGCTGTGTTGATTCCTTTAGCTTCCTGACATAAAGGAATAGAGCCAGAGGAAACATGGCAGTATAAGTGTATCCTGTAGTGGTAGGCACTGGAAATATCTGGGTAATGGAAAAGAACAAGGTAGAACAAATAGAAGGAGAACCTATCCATGCAAATTCTTCCAATCATGATGTACAAAATTATAGGTAGAGAATTTATTTCTCACTGTTATATAGTCAAAATAGAAGATGTCTTGTGACAAGACTATACTACATAATACAACATAAACAACTAGAAATGCACCATACATAACGTTTTTCCTTTTCTGCTAGGAATTAAGAGAAATAGAATTTATCAAAATTCTCAATTTGGGACACTGAATAAATCTCAAACAAAATTAAAAAAAACTCACCATGAGGATCATTGTGGAAAAAATAAGGAGAAATTCATAGCAGTTAGAAAGAAAAGGAAAATTACTTACAAAGGAACACGAAACTCTGCTGGAATACTCAAAAACAGCACAGGAAATAAGATAGTGAATGTCTTCAAATTCAAAGAGAAATGTCTCTCAGTATCTTAGTGAAAACAATGTTTCTCAACAAAACTATCTTTCAAGAACAATGAAAAAAATAAAGACTTGCATGTAAAAACAGAGTTTCATGAATAAAACTTCTTAAGCATGACTTAAGAGGTCAGGAGAAGATTCTAAGAGGAAGACTTGAGATACAAGGAGGAATGAGCAGAGAAACTAGTATCTGAATAAGCCTTGCCTATAATGGTTTTAAAAATAGTAACACTGCACTAACACTAGGTAAGAAATGCCTGTGAGCCAAAAATAGGCTCAAGGCAGTTAAAGCAGTCTTAGAAAAGATGTTGATTCACTTTAGAATTCATCAGTTTATGTTGCATGTTATAATTTCGAGAATACTAATTAAAAGAATATAGAGTAAATAAAATAACCCTTAAACAGAAAGATAAAAGGGTGAAGTAAAGGGAAAAAATTTAATTTAAAAAAAAAAAGGAAAAAGAAAGATGGAAAAAATACAAGACAGTAAAAATAAATCAAGGATATCCGTAATTACAATACATTTAAATGGATTGATTTCATGAATAAAAGCTAAGAAAATATCATATTAGATTAAAAATCACACAAAATACTATTTATAGGAGATACTATAATACATTTATACATTTATAATCCATTAGAGTGAACTTAATGAACCAAAAGGAGTAAAAGTAAAAGAATAAAATAATTTATACAAATATTTGCCAAAAGAAAGCTACTGATGTTCTATTATTAACAAAGTTTAGAGCTAAAATTGTGATTAAACATAAATAGATTTACTATACAATAAATGTTTTAATTAACAAGAAAGTTAAAATAGTTCTAAAATTCTATGCATTAATAAAGTCACAAAGTAGATAAAGCAAAAAAAAAAAAAAAGAGAAAGCATGAGAAAGAGAAATGGAAAAATAACCAGTGTAGGGGGAGATTTTAACACATATCTCTTAGTAACTGATAGATCAATCAGAAAAAAAAGATGGAACATTTGGATAGCACAATTAACAAGCTTGATCTAATGAGGTTTTTTTTTTTGAACTTTAAAATGGAAATTAAGGAATATACATTCTACTAAATTAAACACAGAAAACAGATCATGTAATAAATCAATTACATGATCAATTTTCAGTAAATTTCAAAGAATTGGGTTAGTACAGAACCCATCCTCTGATCAGAATGTAATTAAGTTAGAAATCATTGTTGACAAAAGAAAATGTTTTATAATTTTAAGAATTTTAAAAACATATCCTAACCCCAGAGTCATGAAGAAATTATGAAAATAAGCATATATCTAAAACTGACATATAATGCAAATACAACATGTAAAACTTACTAAATACCAATAAAGAGAATTCAGAGAAAAATGTAGAGCTAAATATTTATCTTATAAAAGAAGAAAGGTTGATAACGAATGCATTAATTACACAACTTAGGGAAATAGATAAAAAAAATAGAACAGAACTGAAGAAAACAACAACAAAAAGGAAATGACAATAGGATCAGAAATCAACAAAATGTAAAATGAAGAGAGAGCTGTAACCCATTATGAAAGTTAAAATAGATATGCCCCTTGACTGAGACAGAGGGAGAAAAGAGAAGGGGAAGGGAGGTGATGGGAGGGCAGTTGAGTTGTTCAAGGACAGAGGGAGGGTAGAAGTTACAAAGGAAATATGCTAGATTTCAGAAATCCCTTCAGATTCAAATTAGAAACAAAAACATTTCAACTGGCAGATCCCAAGCACTGACTTCACAATGAAGCAATGGCTACCTGTGAGAAGAATGTCACAATAAAACTTGTCAGACAAAGAAAATTGTGCTTATAAAAATTCTTTTTTTTCCTCTACTTTTCTTATGATTTTTATTGTTTATCTTGTAAAAATATTTATGAAAATTTCTTTGAGTCTTCTCAGCTGCCAGTTCACATTCTAGTCTCCTGATTACTGGTAGTGCTCTCCAGGACTGACCTCGGAGTCATCCTGAGGTCACAGTTTTTGGAACATTTTTGGAAGATTCTCATAGTCCCCATGGTCATCCACTGATGATACTTGCTATCCAACAAAATCTCAGTTCATACATTAAACTTATCAACCACATTAGTAACTGTACAGACCTCAGTTTTCACTGATTCCAATCTTTGCATTACATAGGATTTGATGTCAAAATAGAAAGATTATTTTGAAAAAGGGGAGGCAATTTCTTGAAATAGTTTAAGGGAAAACATACCTTCATAAAGATCCAAATTAGAGAAGTAAATGAAGTTGAAAAGTATTATTTTCTTCTCTTCTCATCTTCTGCATTAAAAGAGAGACAAAGATTAGTATTTTTTATTTGAGATTCGAGGTCAAATTTCTGAGCTTTTAAGAGAATACATTGGCAAAATACATCAGAGACAAATGATCAAATATCATACTAAGGGATTTATAAATCTGTATGTATACATACATATGAATACATACACACACATACCTCAAAGAAAAATATATAAATGATATAAGTAATTTATAATAGAAACACAGATGGTAACTAAACATGAAAAATCCTATTTTTAATAGTAACTGAAGAAGTGAAAACTAAAATGGAATATCATTCTCGAGGATCACATTTGATTAATAGAAACATCCAATATTGGAGCATTTGGGTGGCTCAGTTGGTTAAGCCACTGCCTTCAGCTCAGGTCATGATCCTGGAGTCCCGGATCAAGTCCCACATTGGGCTCCCAGCTCCACGAGGAGTCTGTTTCTCCCTCTGACCTTCTCCCCTCTCATGCTCTCTCTCACTCTCTCTCTCAAATAAAAAAATAAAATCTTTAAAAAAAAAAAGGAAAGAGAGAAATATCCAATATTATTCAGAAACCTATTTTTGATAGTTGCAGTTTGCTATCCAGAGTATTTTTTTTTTACTTTAAATTTATTTTATTTTTTCAGTGTCCCAAGATTCATTGTTTAGGCCCCACATCCAGTGCAATTTAATTAACATATACTGTGTCATTAGTTTCAGAAGTAGAATTCAGGGTTTCATCAGTGGCATACATAGAGTATTTTATAAAGTTTCTGTGATAAAAACAAATAGTACAATTAAATTACATGATTTAACACTTTTAGTGTATCAAAACACTCTGAAACTAGGCTCATATCCAACTGCTTACTCAAAACCTGAAACTCAACATATCCAAAACTAAATTCATCTTTCCACCAAACCTCCTCCACCCACCACTTTCCCCATCTCAGTGATAGATACACTATCCTCCCTGTTGCTCAGGTCGAAAACCTTGGCATCACTCTTTATTTCACTCCCATGTCCAATATGAAAATACATTGTGTTGGCTCTACTTTCAAAATTTGTCTAGAGGCTTACAGTCAACCACACTGCTGGTGGAGGGTTCCAAGCCATCGTTTTTTGTTAGAGTTATCGCTTCAGCCTCTTACCTGATCTCTCTGTTTCTACTCTCCCACCTTTTCAGGATACTACCAACAGAGCAGCCAGAGAGAAACTCTTAAAATGTAAGGTCAAATCACTCCTCTACTCAGAACCCTGTCTCCCCATTTCACTCAAATGAAAAGAAAAAGTTCTTATAATTGCTTCCCAATCAGTCAGTATAAGTAATGGTAGTTTCCTGCTCAAACAAAACAACAACAGAAAAGAAACCTTGACGACTCAACACAATGTCACAGTGTGATGCAAGATGAGTGGCTCCCAAGTATCTCCTTTCCCAAGGCAGATTCAACAACCTAAATTCCCTAGATTCCATTCACCTAGGGCTCTACTGTTCCTAAAGGCCATCTTAGTGTGCTCTGCCTGATCCCCTCCATTGAAATGACCAACAATGAGAGAGAGAAAAAGAGAGAAGACAGAGAGAAGACAGACAGAGAAAGAAGAGACAAAGAGAAAAAGAAAGTAAGAGTGAGCTAGCCAGAAATTGGACTGCAGATTTTAAGGGTCCAGGTTTATAAGAGGCATCAGATTCTACTGGCACAGAACGCCCACTTTCTACTGGCAAGAGTTCATGTTTACATCCCCTCCTACCCTATAGAGAAGAATAATCTGTGTATCCAGGAGGAAAAGATCTCCCTTCCTGGATCTCCCTTCCTTAAAACATCAGTGATGAAATTTTGCATCTTCTTCAAGTGTTTGTCCAAATACCACTTTCTAACTGAGAACTTTCAGACCAAGGTATCCAACTGATCGTTGCATTCCATAATTCCAATCACCTTTTCACCTACTTTAAATATTTTCCTGAGTGCATTATCATTTCCAATATAATTTACTTATTTATTATGGTCATAGCTTATTATCTCTCCCCCTACGCTCAATGTAGAACATTGATATATCACTTATTTCTAGAACAGGTCTTGGCATGAAATAGAAACTCAATAACTAGCTTTCAATAAAAATTATAAAACTGTTATGATCCTATGGCTATTATCTTTTATTTTAGTTTTAAACTCCTGATGTCAGTTCTCAGAGGTATAATCTTTTCAACTTGATTAGTTAAGATTTTATATATTTTTTTCATATGGGAAACAATATCTTTTACCTATAATTTTCTCATTTTTATGATTTCTGGTTATTTGCTTCTGAAACTATACTTATTAAAATTGCCATATTTTCTCATTTTAATTTTTTTTTAAATTTTGACTTCAATATTTAGTCATTTATTTTCATGTTTATATAATTCCTTTATATATAACTTCTTCCAAATCCCTATTATGCTATCAATAATATCATTTGACAGTTTAGATGGAGTTAATTGTTATTTTTCAGTGTATTTCATATTTTTAGTATCCTCATGACATTTGCATTTTGTACATATTTATAATTATTTATACTTCATTTTACTTTTTTGTTACAATTTTCACTAACATTTTGATTAAAAGATATATTTATTCATGCAAATGAATACCAATTTAGCTGATGGAGAAATTCTAGACCACAAATTTTCCCTTAAAAATACAAGGTTTGGGGGCACCTGGGTGGCTCAGTCATTAAGTGTCTGCCTTTGGCTCAGGTCATGATCCTGGAGTCTCAGGATCGAGCCCTGAGTCGGGCTCCTTGCTCTGTAGGAGGCTTGCTTCTCCCTCTTTCACTCCTCCTGCTTGTGTTCTCTCTCTAGCTGTGTTTCTGTCAAATAAATAAATAAAATCTTTAAAAAAAATACAAATGTTTTGCCATTATCTCCATGTATTTAATGCATAAGGTTAGATATTCTACTGGTTTCACTTTCTTTAAATTGATAGTTTATCTTCTGACCAAATGCTATAGAATTATTTCTCAGATTTCCAAATTCAAACATTTTGCTAGATTTTGTCTTGATGTTAGTCTCTTTTCATTAATGTTTCCTTTATCTCATGGGAGACCTAGCAATGTATAGTTTCAAGTCTATCTTTAGCCAAGAAAGTGTTCTTCCTTTATTTCTTTAACTATTGTTTATTATTTTTATTGTTTTTTTTAAATGAGAGCAACAATCTGTTTTCAAGTTCTGCTCTTAGTTCTTCAACTTTTTTAATCCCCAACTACAAGACCATCAAAATTTAAATTGCCTTCATTAGACTGACTTCAGACTATAATCTTTGTAGTTTATAATGCAATTTTTAATTATGTTATTGCATACTTAACTTTCTTAGCTCACCCAGCTAATTTAATTCCCTTTGTATTTGTTTCTAGGCTGGTTCTCATTTCTTCTCAATTTATTTTATTAGCTTTTGCCTTGCATTACTTTTCAAATTATCTTATTAGCATAAAGCTGTCAAATCAGCTTCCCATCTGACTTCTGGGTCTGTAGTTAGCTGGGGCTCCTGGGTCCTCAAATGCAGATCCTTCTAAGTGCCTTACTTTTCAGACGTGCAACTGCGACAAGGTGGATGTTTCCTCCTTTCCCAAGTGCTCTCAGAATTTTCCAGAATTCTCACTGCTAACCTACTTCACCAAAAGGGAAAGTTTTAAATTTGGCTTTTAGAGATCCCATCAGTCTATACCATATCAAGCATAAATTCCTGAAATTTTATAGCAAATTTACAGCATTTTTTTTCCCTAGATGCCAGCATTAATTCTGGGTTTATTGTTGTGTCATTGCCACCTGAATGTAAGAGGCAAAGCAAGAAGTTAGTGTTCGGGTAATCATTTTATCTGAAAGGCTTTTGGATAGATTTTCAATTAAATTTTCCAAGAAGCAGGGAAGAGTAAAGTTAACTTTACAGGGATTTCTTATCAATAACACTGGTCTATTTTTCTTAACATAACTCTAGCTTCAAAAAAAAGCCAATGTCACCAAGGATTTGTTATTTTTAGGGTATCAGCCCACTCTTGGCCAATGTTCTCAGAAAATTTGGGAAATCTGCCCATCTAAACAAGCTCAGTGTCTCCTGTTTGTCATGATGATGACAAAAAATATTTGCTTGGTTCGTTCTTAATAGTTGACAAGCAAGTCTCCCTGCTTTTCCTGGTAACTAGTAACCTCCTTAAAGTCAAGCACAGTTGTTGCCTGCAGAATTTTCTCTCATAGGCTCACTTACTTCTGTTACATGCTCTTCAGAGGTTAAGTCCCTTCTGACTGTGTCAGTTCCCACTTCTGCAGCCAGCAGGAAGACCACACATAGGCTTACACTGCTGTCTTAGAGAAGGATCCTACAGCTGAGATCCATAGTTCTCTCCTAGACACTTAAGATAGTCTTAAACCTGGACTTGATTAATTAGCTGTTTTCCCTTCCATACAAACATTTCCCAGCATAATCCATAGAAGCTGCTCCTGCCTTAGGGAAGTTCGAATTTCACTTGTGTCAATCATCTTCAGAGCCAAAGGATACAAAAGGCCAACTGTAAACTCCTCACAATTAGGTGGTTTTTTCATCTATGTTACTCCAGAATCTAATATAATGAGTGTAAGAGTCTCTCCAAGTGCTCAGTAAATATCTAGAGTCCACACAATCACACTGGCTTTCTTGTCACTAACTCTGTGTAAGGCATAGTTAATTGCATTCTTCTTTAAAGTTCTAGCCTCCTCGGGGACTTAAATACTGTTGAGAGGTCAGAAAGTCTTCCCATATGAGATCTAACCTTAATTCTATAAAAACCAAGCCGTTTTGATTTTTTCTTCAGTTTATACCCATAAGGCATATTGAAATTTAATAGAAAAAAAGAGTAAGTTTGGCTTGAATAAGAACAAATTATCATTAACTACAAAAAAAAAGTCAAGAGCTTGTTAAAATCCTTTCTACCAATCTCCATACAATTGTTTAAAAGGCTAATATTAGAATAATTCTCATTGTGATATAAACTGAAAATATTTATACTCATGCAAATAAACTGCCTCAGCTCCTAAAGATTTTTTTTTGCCTCTAAAGATATTTTTAATTCCAATAGAATATGGTAATATTTATGATAGTTGGATGGTAGAAAAACATCATGTATCATATTACATCTACACGGTATCCTTATCTTTAGACAGCTTCAAATGTAAAATTGGGTCCAAACAGAGACAATAGGTTATTAATAAATGTGGCACTCTTGAATAGGAACATATAAATAGGTTTACTGATATAAGCAGACTCATAGTACCAGCTGTTATTTTAATTTTTCACATTAGTTCCTTAATATATCATGCCAGGTTAAAGTTATAAAGTCCTGTGCTTTCATTTTTTAGGAATCTTTACCAAACAATAACAAAAGGAACACCTTTGTATCTGTCAACATCAAACCTTTCATGAAAATTTTAATCTTATAACCTTAAAAAAAATCCCATATCTTATTTAATACTTTTATTTACACATTACCTATCCTGTGCAAGATAGTAAAGATACTGTAGATTGAGTCAGTATATCAGTGATGTGCTAATAAACACTTTAAAAACCCAAGTCCTGGGACGCCTGGGTGGCTCAGTTGGTTAAGTGACTGCTTTCGGCTCAGGTCATGATCCTGGAGACCTGGGATCGAGCCCCACATCTGGCTTCCTGCTCAGCGGAAGGCCTGCTTCTCCCTCTCTCAGTCCCTCTGCTTGTGTTCCCTCTCTGGCTGTGTTTCTCTCTGTCAAATAAATAAACAAATAAATAAAATCTTTAAAAAAAAAAAAACAAGTTCCCCGGGGAGGTGGGGAGGGAAGCTCTCCTGCGCACCATTAGCGAACGTTTGTGGTGGAATGAGGCCATGATAAATCTTTCAGCTGGGGTTCTGGGCGCAAACTAGATGTCACCAAATAGATGTATATTTGCACACATTTTAGAATAAGAAAAGCAAGCCAGAGGCAACTTCCTCTGCTCTAAAGCAAAGTGGTAAGGACGTGAGATGTTCCTGCAAATCAGTGCACTGATGCTTCTCCAAGTTGCTCAGTGCCAGTCAACTGCCCCCGCAGCAGATGCAGCCCTCTCCTCCCAGGTACCAGCTGCCTGGGGGTGATCTCAGACATAACAGTGCCCAGAGCTATCTCACAGGAAGTGGGGGGAGATTCTGATGAGTCAATCTTGTGATGCTCTGGGAGTTTTTCCTGAACTTAGGGCCAGCTTAGGGCCCACTCCATCAGCCCTGCCATACATTGTAGAGTCCTTCATTTCCTATGCTAAGTCTTTGATGCTTAAAATTTGCCACACAAACTGGATTTTTTTGTTGGTTCCCATTTACAACTTGCAGTTTCATAACTTTGCATATCTGGCCATATCCTCTCCTTAATTCTTCAGATATCAGCTTAAATATTAATTTATGAAATGTTCTTAGACAAATCTTACTTTCTTTTCCCAGAAATCTTAAAACTCCTTGTCTCTTCATTCCTCTTCATTCTTTTGGCACAAGATCCTGGCTAGAATTG
Organism: Spilogale gracilis; assembly: GCA_004023965.1. Classification (NCBI taxonomy): domain Eukaryota; kingdom Metazoa; phylum Chordata; class Mammalia; order Carnivora; family Mephitidae; genus Spilogale; species Spilogale gracilis. Next base: position 82,454 of record PITA01003520.1, read on the forward strand.
TGCTAGTTTTAGGATTTAGACAAGTTCAGGATAGATGAGGTAGGCACAAATCATCTATCTACATAAATCAATTAACTGTGAGAGAGACTTTAAGAGAATTAAGAGTAGGCACAGGAGATTGAGCCAATAACACCCTTACTATAGGATCTGAGTTGGGATTTAATACAGCCTTCCTTCTCCATTTCCTGAGGACTTACATCTCAATCCCAAGAAGACTGGGAGCTACCAGGAAGCAAAATCAACCAAGCAACCAACCAAACAAAAAACTACTAAAACTCTGAATATTGTTGGTATACACACCATAAAGGTAGAAAGAAAGACTGTTCTATAGTTTAGATCACATAGCATAATTATAGAAGCTGAGGACCATCAGCTCTCACAGCATGTGAAGGGTGCCCACGCAGTTCACAGAGCAGCTTCAACTGTGACATTCTGGGAGAACTAAATTTTCAGTAGTGGTTAAACAGTATATTTTGCAGACCCAGGAAAAACCTGTGGCCTTGCCACTTTGGGAATCGGAAGACAAAATAAAGTCATGTTAGCGTAGAAAATGAGGCTGGTATCTTTGATTATGAAAAAAAACAACAAGGTATACACACACACGCACACACACATGCATGCACATGCACACACGCACACACAAATTCAGCTTTTGATGGCATTCAGCAATTCAGGTCAGTTTTCTACTAGATTTTTTTTGAGCATGTATAACAAAATTAGAAGAAAAAGAATAAATGCAAAAAGAAAAAATGGAAGGTAGCTATTAAAGCTAGAGTACTTCAGTCTAAAAACATACAAGTACCATCTGAGAAACCCTAGAAACATCAGGGAAAATAGTTTTAATGATGGAGACCATAGTCAAAGGAGTAATGCTGATGATTAAAGATTTGATTCTCTTTATTTCCAGGCTTTTGTGGCCTGGCATGAAGATTGGACAACTCAGGGCTCCTTTGTGGCTCAGGCAGTTGAGTTGATTTCGACTCAGTCCTGATCTCAGGGTTGTCAGATCAAGCCCCACATTGGGCCCCATGCTGGGCATGAAGCCTGCTTGAGATTCTCTCTCTCCATCACCTCTCCCTCCCCTACTTACACACACAGACTCTCTCTCTCAAAAAAAAAAAAATTGTACAAATAATGGGTGGCATGTAGTGATATGTATCTGTTATCTCCCCATCTGATCAAGCTTATAAATCTCCTAAGGATCAGTCATGAATTACACACAATCCCTAGCACAGTGCCTGATGCATAACAGGTGAGCAAGGTATGTGTTGAATGAACATTATGTCTTTTCTTATACACATTTTCTTCTCTACCAAACACTCCACACCTGGGAAAACTCTGCCAATACTATAAACCATGTTAATTCACATTCTACTCATGTAGAAATTACAATAGTAGGCTTTCATAAAACTTTGTCCTGAAAGAGACTAAAGCACTTTCTACTTTATTCTTAGGTAGCAAAAGTAGCAAGAGTTAATTTTATATTACAGTTGATAATGTGGTATCAATAATTTAAATTATTTCTGTAAATATATAGTTATTTAGTTATTTCCCTCCTGAAACAGTAGAGAAAAAATTAAATACCTTGACAGTAAGTTTTATGCTAATTCCTCTAAAATCTGCTATATTCTTGAATGTCCACAATAAGTCTGATTATATTTTCCTTTTTTTTTTTTTTAGATTTTTTTTTTAAGGACATCTGTATAGTTCAGTCAGTTGAGCATCTGACTCTTGGTTTTAGGTCATGATCTCAGCTTGTGAGATCAAGCCCCAAGTTGGCCTCTATGCTCAGCAGGGAGTTTGGGATTCTCTCTCTCCTTTTCGCTCTGCTCCCCACCTCCCTGTTCTCACTTTCTCTCTCAAATAAATAAATAAAGCTTTTACTTTGTTTGTTTTAATTTTTAAGTAATCTCTACATCCAATGTGGGGCTCAAACTCACAACCCTGAGATTAAGAATCACTTGCTCCATAGACTGAGTGCCCTGGTTATACTTTCTTCTGGAAATTATTTAGATGGGTCAAAATGATTTTAAACTACTTATGTATGTATGTAACAGAAGGCCTTTTTTTCTTTGGTAGGGTAATTAGAGTTCCCTTTTGGAAAATAAAAAGCAAGTAAATATGCTGGCAATTCCAATGAGTGTCTTTAAATATTAGCTCTGCCGACTTCAAAAGGAGCCAACTGGTGCCATATTATGTCTTTATTCTCTCAAGACAGAGCAATCTTGTATAAGACATGTCTACCTTGAAGACCACCTAATGTTTTACAAGCACAATTTCTAAAGAAAAAGATGACAAAAATATGGCCTAAAGCAGTACCGCCATATGAACAAATGTTTTAAACCACAAAGAAAATCCTATACTTGACCAAATTTGCATGCTTTTTTCTTTGCCCTTAATGGTAACCATTTAATACTCTGGGAAAACGTATATGCATATGTCAACAAATTTCCCCATAAAATTATATCCTGAGACATTCTAAAAAATAATATTCTCCAAAGAGGGAGTTCTGATGTGGGTTGAGTCAGAGTGACAGAAAAATCTGCTAATCTCCTATCAGGCAGAGAGCTAAATAACAGTGCTATTAGAGACTTTGATGATTTTGGAGGCAAATTTAATAATGATATAAATCAAATGTTAAAATAATCCTCTAAGGAAACTTACTTCATTTGGGAAAAAAATAAAGTTTCACCAGTAACCATAGTGAGTTGATATTATTGCAGTTCTTTTCATAAGTTGTTGCCATGACTTTTTTGACTTTTGGGCGAGATTTTACTTCAAATACAACAGATGGCAATGATTACACTTCTGTAACTTTTTTTTTCTTGAATAACTAAACAGAGCACAATAAAATAAACAGGCTTATACACTGGAGAGTTTTGTCTTGTTTCATTTTTTATTAAAACTAAAAGTGAACAAAGTAACTCAAACCAAATATAAAATGAGACCCCCATGTGTCCCAAACTTTACCCACAAATTTTAAAATATTAAAATATTCCATTTTTTACCTTACTTGTGGTTTCAAGAGGACCAAAATAAAACGAAACAAAAATAATGTAAAGAAGAAAGTTGCAGTGCTGACAGCTCAAATTTCAAGCAAATGTTAAAAGCCTAGGAGAAATTTCCTCTGTATCTGTCTTGCTACAAAATTTGAGAAATCAGACATAAATGGAATTAATATTACCTGCGGGGAAAAAAATAACGAGATTTTTATTCAAACATTTTCAAATTTATTTCTTAGTATTATATGATATTTCCCCATAATCTGACTCTCTTTTCTCATGACCTCTCCAAAAAGAGGATTTGGGAAATTTTCAAAACTCAAACTAAAATACACAAATAATGCCAAATTATGATTACTGTTCAAAGAGCACATTTTAAGTAAGTTAACTTCATAAGGATTATTTAATGAAAATGGCACAGTTGGTAGGAGATATGCTGTAATGAACAGAATGCTTAATTAGATGTCAGGGACCAGAATTCCATCTCCAGATATTTAAAACGATGATGTATGTCCTTGGGTATGTCACTTAACTTTACTTTTCCCATTCTGGTAAATGAAGGCAATAAATTCTCGGACAAGGTAGAATTGGTAAATCATGATCAAATGTTGACTTGTTAATTAGTTAAGTACTTTAATGCATCATAATAATATCAATTTTAGAATGATTAGTCATCATGATTTCACTGGCATAGATAAGAGTCTTTCCTAAATAGTGTGTGGAATGGCTTCTAAAGAGCCAAATTGCCTTTTTAATGATCTCATCATGATTTCATTCTTTGGTTAACAGCTTGAGAATTTGGTGGAATAAAGTGTTCTGATTGAGCAATACCCGAAGTATTTGCCTATAAATTTTTTATTTTAAAAACAAACCCTGCAAAACTTCAGCAAAATGACTGTTCAAGAAGACCAGCCAAGCAAATCTTAGTAGTGTTCAAAGATGTAATCCTTCTAATCATTACCGATACTACAAAATCAATTATTAGGCATTGCAGATTGAAGGCCACCAATCTTAGTACAAATAGACTGAAGTTTCATATTCACAACATGTTTCCTGACTATAAGAAGGGTACTTATTCTTTAAATTCAGTAAAAAAAAAACAGAAAGAGTAAAGCAAAGAAAACAGCATATAGAATGCTCAGAAATAAATTAAGTTACATTTTTACTATACAAACCTTTCAGGTTGTTTTATCTGTTTGTTTCTTTCTTTCCCCCTATGCACATTCAGAAAGTCCTCTATTTACTTATATTTGCTTTCCTGGTAATGTGTCTAAAAGTTAGCAGCCTAAAATTATCAGATTTTAAATTCTATATGCAAATGAACTAGGTTATATTCATAAAGAATTTAATTCACACATGCACATGTGCACAACACGCAGTTACGATATCTTCTTATTACGGTTCACGTGGGCCCAGGCTTATCTGCCCAGCAGATGAGAACAAAGGCACACAGAAATCTCCAACCAGAAGACCCTGCTGGCCATGCCTTCTTGTCCAGAGCTGGTTTCATCCTCCTCTCAATTCTTACGTACAAAACAGAAGCAGAATCGCCTCAGCCTTTTCCAGTCTGGATAAGCTGAGCACTTGGATGATGCTGGGGAGAAGGGGCTGTTGTTCCCTTGCACACACTCTGAGCTAATGGTCTCAGTCATTCCTGGTCACTATGACCCATCTGAGGGGCCCAACGTGACTGCCTGTAAACAGACCCACAAAAACACCACCACCTGACACTCAGCTCACCCCCATCTTGCCCTGTATCTGCGATGCAGGAGGAAAGTACAATAGCTAGTTGTGGGGACTAAGGGTCATGGGCTTCATGGAGATCCCTCCACAAACTGGACGGGAGCATCAGAAGAGAAGGGCGGCCTAGTAGTCTGGGTGGGGGCTTCGCCTGTAAGGCCTGGGGCTAGCAAGACCACATAGCCGAGCTGAAACACAGTCAAGGATGTAGCCACCTGCCCTTCTCTGCTGCTCTACCTTGTGAGGCCACAAAAGCATTCTGCAAAAGACTGACTCTATACAAAATGATACATGTTCACTAACCATAGAGACATGTAAGCTGTAGAAATCCACACAATAGGTTTGTATATTGATATAGTTATGCACACACATCTGTATACATATGTGTATATATCTATGTTTATGTTTGCTTGGGTGATGTGAGTTTATTAATACTTGTTACCCCATATTACTCACTGTATTGTTTTAAGTTAGTCTCACTTATATTGAGTATTTTATCTTTGATGCATCATGGTATCCAGGGTCAATTTTATTCCTACAGGTGATAATAAACAGCACACTAAAAAAGAGAGTGAGCTATTGAGGAATGAAAAAGGACCCACTTAAATATCTCCCACATCACTTTCTTGTACACTGTGGGGTGGCATAGTTCCAAAACTACTTTCAGAAGGATTGCAGAGGACTCCTGGGCCAGCGGGGGGGGCGGGTTGGGGGGTGGGGAGAAATGGGGGGGATATGGAGTGAGGACCTCCAGGGTGAGTTCAGGATCTTTTTAGCTCTTACTCAACTCAGCTGGAGAGCCTGAAAAATGACACTTAGCCTCTCCTTTCCTCAGTTTTCCTAGGATTTGTTTATGCATTAAATCAATCTTCAACCCATTCCTTCCACAATACCTTTAACACACATGTGGGAGTAGAAGTCACAGATGAAGACAAAATAGGCCAGAGAAAAAATGAGAGAGAACAGGGGAGAGAACAACAGAGAAGAAGCCCACTAGTGATCTCTGAGGTGGGGGAAGAAAAGGGTTTCAGGAAGAGAGAGATGGTCAATTGTCACACATCTCAGAGAAGTCAAGAAAGAGAAGTATACAGAAAGTGGCTGTCATTTCAGTTCAGCGAAGAGAGTAGCAGACTGACTGCAGGGGATGGGATCCTACAGTCTTCTCCGAGTCTTGACAGTGAAGGAAAGAGAGGGCGGCGTAGCATCTACTAGCCAAATGACATCCATACTTCTCTCACAAAGATTGGAAGGAGATCTGGTATCCTTACTTAATTCATTAGTAATTTCCTCTTATTCAAAGTGTCCCCAAGAGAATTCAGAGAACCTGCCCCTACCTCTGTGAAGCTCCCCTGTAAGTAAGTGTGTCAATCCCACCCAGAGCTCTAAGTACATAAAAGGACGACAGTAAACTCCTCAAAGGTATGTGCCTTATTTGTCTCTCTAACCCCATAAACTGTTATAGTGCCAGACTCTGTTTAATAACTATTCAGAGCTCAACATGATCACAGATGCTCTATGTCAGTAATTGTGCTCAAAAAGCTCAAGGACAGACTTGGGTTTTTCCATGGCAGGTGGGGGTTGGGGGGATTCTTTGCTTAGTGTTTCATTTTAGGTGGATATAAATAACAGAAATTTCACTTGCTTACCTACAGAGCCAAATAAAGCAACAGAAATAAACATGCAGAAGAAAATGGGGAATTTCGAGATGGGCTAAGAATTAGCAAGGAGGTGACAGGGAAGGGGAGCTGGGATACAGGTGGAAGGGGGTGTGACGGAGATAAGAATATGTGCAGACGCAGATAAATGTCTATGCGACTGGTAATGGAAAGAGTGGAGGAGTGCAATCCGATGGGATTTGAAAACATTTGAGTCTACGAAGCAAGTAGGTTATCTGCCGAGTGTGAGGAGAAGAAACGGTAAATTCTGGCTTGAGTAGAGCTGTGAAGGTTTGGAGTAGCTGTTGGGCACGACAGGCTGTCAGAGATAAGTCTATGAAAGTACTTGTTCCATTACGAAGACCTGCACAAAACGCAGGTTCCTAATGTTGTACACATAACTGTGGTCACACAATGGCAAGTAAATGCAAGTGCAGTGAGAAACCAAGCTTATTAATTTAAATATATGAAGACTTCTAAGTTCCCTAAGTAAGAAAAAAGCAAAATAATAAGTTGGTAAAATCCGTGAGCATACAAATCACAAAAGGGAAAAAGAAAGGAAACCTACTGGAGGAAATCCTTCAACTACATTCAGCAATCAAGTCCGTTAACAATGTCACCAGCTCTGCCTTTCGAGCCAGCAAGTTGTGTTCTTCTGTAAAAATTACTGCATGCATAATATATGTTCATCTAATAAAAGACAGATTAAAAATAAAAATGCCCCATAGAAAAAAAGTGATATAATCGCCCTTGAAATTCAAGCATACAGAGAGATTCACTATTTTTTGCCTTTGCTTTCAGATTTGTTTTCTATGCACATATAGGTATAAAAATGAGAATTACATAGAAATTTAGAAATCCATCAAAGTATCACTTGCTTCTTTCACTGAATACACCATGAATATCTTTCCATGCTGATAAATATCCATGCAATTATCATTCATGGCTATTTGCCATCCCAATGCAACAACAAAATGCATTTAAGAAAACTGCTGGATATAGTCACTATTTATAATTCTTACAGTTTGTTCCTATTACAAAAAATTCTTCAAGGAACAGTTTTTTTTTACATAACATCTTGGTTCATCTGTCTATTTTCCTAAGGGAAAAAAATTTTTAAGTGAAATTTCTGAGTCAAAGTCAGCTGATTCAACCCTTTGAAACAAGTGTCCTCCAGAAAAATTAAGCCATGTTTTGTTTCTAAGCGAAGTATGGTGGAGTTTTTATCCTGAATCCATGCCAACATTTGGTATCACCCATTAATCTTTGCCAAGATAATACACAAAATACGCTGTGACTTATCTGCATTTTTAAAAATACAAATGAGAAGGTAATTTTTTTAAAAAACTGCCTTTAATAGTCATATACATTTCTTATTTTCTAAACTTCTTATGAATATGATTTGTCTACACATGGTAAATATTTTTTTTAAGATTTTATGTATTTGTCAGAAAGAGAGTACACACAAGCAGGGGAGTGGCAGGCAGAGGGAAAAGCAGGCTCCCCACTGAGCAAGGAGCCCAATGCAGGACTTGATCCCAGGCCCCTGGGAACATGACATGATAAATATTTTTAATAGTGACATTTAATGCTGGCATCATCTACTGTTGGTAAAGCTCCACGTTCATTGTTTCTTTCCTTAGCTGTGTCTGGTATGCTATTTAGCAGGTTCATCAAATTTTTTATTTCTAAATGTCCTCTGATTCTTTTTAATTTCTGCTGGTTATCTTACAACATTTTTTCTGATTTTCTATCATATCTTTTATTTCTTCAGCTATTTCATAAATAGTCTATCTAAGATCACTGGCCTTTGAGAATCTAATTGGTATTTTTGCCTACTATATATTTTCAGTGGTGGTAGTTTGTTTTATTTTATTTTTGGTGACATTTGAATGTGAGCCTCTCTTGATTAGAGAAGCTACAAAGCCACTGCAAAAAGCTTAGATTCAGGAAAGAGAGATAAATGACCATTTTGTAATATTCCCTAAGAATAATGTCACTGTCTTTTGTTAGGAATTTTCTTAGGCCTGACAAACCTATTTGAGAAGACGCTCACTGCTCTACCTTTGTTTCAACTGAAGAAATACCTTTGGCAGATATGTGAACTATCGATGCTTGTGCCACAAGGGACAATGAGATTTTGCACTGCTGCCATGTGTTTCTCAAGACACTGCCTTCCCTCCACTTTCAAATTCCTTACTTTTGCCTCTTTTGGATATAAATTTTTCTAAAAATTTATGTAAATTTCTCCTGCATGTTTCCTCCACACAAAGGCAATGCCTGCATGTTGACCTATAATAATTTCATTAGTTTATTTCTTGAGTTTTGTGAACAAGCCATATGAATTTAGATTTCATGCCTCCAAGTTTTTCCCCCTGACTCTGAATTGAGCCCAGAAAGGTTGGAAAATCATCTGTTTTGGGACTTCAAATAGCCAGAGATAAGATTGAAAGATGCTTTGGTGGGGCACCTGGGTGGCTCAGGTCCTGATCCCACTGTCCCAGGATCGAGCCCCAAATTGGGCTCTCTGCTCAGTGGGAAGATTTCTTCTCCTTCTCTCACTCCTCCTGCTTGTGTTCCCTCTCTAGCTATATTTCTGTCAAATAAAATCTTAAAAAAAAAAAGATTGAAAGAAGCTTTGAGACAAAGTTCTTAACAAATTAATTTTTAAGTCTGTGGCAACAATCATTTTACAAGTGTGACTTCCCTACAAATACAATGTTTGAGACCATCTCAAGCAAGCATCCATTAATTTGAGAAGTAGAGTACTAAGGAAACAAAGAAATAAACCAGCTTGAAAAATCACATATAGAAAAGAAATTTGAGTATGATGATTATCAAATGGAAATGTCTGGAAACAGAGTTCAGAAGCCCACTAAAGTTTTTAGAAAAATGTATTATCTAAACGACTAAGAGTACAAATGAAAAAAAAAAATAAGTCACAAGTTGACTGATGCAGACTTAAGAGTTCCCACAGGCCCTACACATTCCCTTGTAAGAGGCAGGTTTTAAAGGGATAGAGCCACCAACAGCCATTTCAGATGTGGCCAAGGAGAAAATGGATAAGGAAAATCCTTAGAGGGTAAAGTAAAGAGGCTCTAATGGTACCAGATAAGATAGTCCTTCCCAGAGAACAAAACAGACGGCCAACCAAGAGCTTTCCCCACCACTCCAAACAGCCCTTCCAATACGCTTTGTCGCACAGGATCCCAACATGGCCAGGGACCCGTGACTTCTACAGGTCTTCTTCCTTCCCATTTCCCAGTAAGAATGCCACTGAGTTTATCCTATCCTGATCAATACTGTATATAAGGAATGAGGGTTGAGAAGAGAGAGGGGTGGTGACTCATTACTTCAGTTTGTTCATGAAAGGACCAAGAGGAAGGCACCTGGGTGGCTCAGTCAGTTAGGCATTGGACTCATGATTTCTGTTCAGGTCATGATCTCATGGGTCATGGGATGGAGTCCGAAGACAGGCTCTGTGCTTAGTGGAGAATCTGCTTGAGATTCTCTCCTTCTGCCCCTCCTCCCATTCTCTCTCTCTAAAATAAATCAATCAGTCTTAAAAAAAAAAATAAGCAAAGAAAAGCAAAAAAAAGGAAGAAGAAGAAAAAGAAAAAAAAGAAAAGAAAAGAAAACGTAAACAACAAAAGGAGGTTTATTTGGGCTTGTTGGAGAGGACGACAGAGCTGTGAGGTCCTGAGCTTGAGGAGGATGCAGTGATTGCTTGAGTTTCCTGCTCTCTCCCTTGAGAGGTGGAAGCACAGAGACTGAAACCACCAGATCGTCTATGTCCAGGAGAGAACCTATGGCAGGCAAGTGCACAGCCGCCTGCATGTTATAGATTTCCCAGGCCCTCTTCAGACATGCACTTTATTTAAAAAGTTATATCACCTCTTGAGAAAGAAAGTCTGTGCACATGTGGATGGCATTGCTGTACGCTGCTTCTAAATTTTTTTAAGATGTTATGTATTTGAGAGAGAGAAAGTGAGAAGGAAGAAGAGGGAGAGAGAATATGAAGCAGACTCCATAATAAGCACAGAGCCCAATGTGGGACTTGATCCCACAACTACAAATCATGACCTGAGCCAAAACCAAGAGCCAAATGTTCAACTGATTGAGCCATCCAGGCACCCTTGAGTCTTACTGCTTCTAGACCTAACCCCCAGAATGTCTCTTGCATACTCTTTCCTTTATCTACATGACTAGGACAAAGAATTCTGAGCTGGTAGTCACACTGACGGAAAAAGGTGGAATTCTTAAGTGACTGCTTTCAAGAGAGTCATTAAACTAGCTTCAGACTGCAATGTAAAATAAACCACTAGGATTTTCTCCAGCTATACAATCTGCTTTGTATTATTCAGAGTAAATACCATTAGCCTTTAGAGGGAAGCTAGGTCCATGGATGATGTACTGATACTATATACTATATACTATTGTTGGGACAGGTTCAAGATATGTAAGAGGCCACCTCAAGATCCTGGGCTGCTGAGCTGGGAAGACACTAGAGAAGCAAGGCAACCAAGTAGATGCTACTAAATCTCTTTGTAACTCCTTTAGTTTTAGAAACTAAAGGATTTATAAAGATGCATTAGGGGTACCCTGGGAGGAAATCCAACCAGAATTTGACCATACGATGAAGGGAGTAGAAATTTCCAAAGACGTAAAAATAAAGAAGAGTTGTTGAAATTTCTTAAGTATCCTCTATGCAGGATTATTGCTGGTTTAGAAGCTACAAGTTCATTATTTTGGGCTCATGGCAGCTTGTAAGTCTTATGATAAGTCTTCTACTGTATAGTATGCCAAATATGCTAATACGGCAAGAGTTGAAATTTGCACACTATAACTCAGATGTACAAAAAATGCTCTTTTAAAATCCAAAAATGATGTCATCTGTCTCAAGTTTCCATTTCTACTCAGTAGATTAAAGAAAATATATTTTAAATACTTTCAAGGGAGCCTGGTCCTTTCAGGTTCAATAGTTTCTTTGGGGTATTAGTAACTCAAATTTGTCATATATAAACTAACTGAATTTTTTTTTTCCTTTCCTCATTCTTCCTGTTTCCCTCCCAAGAGAACCTACAGATTCATGGAGTTAAGCTATCTTCTCCTACAATCAAGTTTAACCGAATTAGTTACTGAGAATTCTCTGCCCAGATCTGCTTAAATGTGCTTGGCCTCACCTGATTCATTTGGTCTCTGTGCTAGCATCAGCTGCTGAAGCCCTTCCACTGCTCTGCAGCACCCTCTGCAACCCCCTCATGCCATCTGGTTCTTTTAAGCACTTTCTAGGTCAGCCAGCAGGGCATAAGAAACTTCTGGTTGCCTAGACCCATACTCAGATGACTCAGTTCCACTTACCTAGGCATTTGCCTCAACCAATTCTAATTTATTACCCTGCCTTATCATCCTCAAACCTCACTGAGTACAATGCTTGGAATTTCCCAAAATATATCCAGAAATGAACAACAAACTTGCTCTTTCAAGGTTCTCCTGTACCACATATCCTCCTCCCAGGGAAACCTCAATTCTTATCCCTCACTCTTCCTTTCTTTCTCTCCAGCTCCACCCCCTAGCAGGGAAAGAGATTTCCATTGTACATGCCAGTAAGATAAGAATTTCCCTGATGATGATACAGTCTTAGATGAAAGTGAGCTTCAGTCTCAGAATAACTGGAGGGGTTACAGAAGAAATGAGGTTATGAACAATGAGGGCTCACTTTCCCTGTATGAAGTGGTCCCTTAATGAATTCTCCATGGTTCCATAAGTGAATTTGGAGAACAATCTGAACACTGGTAGTATCTTCCTAAAGAAAGCAAAACTTTCCAAAGAGAATACCTCCCACCCTCTGCATGGTAGAGTGAACATTTTGAAAAGTCCCAGTGCTGAGATGCTACTCTGAGCAAACTAATAAGCAAAGACTTAGTAATAGGGGTCAAATGAAGAGCTATCATAGAATTAAGACAAATTAAAGTAGAAATAAAGAAGAGAAACAACAAAATTGTCACAGAAATTATTTTCTTATACATCATAGCTAACAATAATAAATCCTTTCTAAAGAAAAAGAAACCCAGTAGACACCATTTTATAACTTTGAAGGATTTAACATTGTTTATATAAATCTGTTTATAGGGTATAGGTTAAGTCATTGTCAAAATATGTAGAAGGCCTTGAAAGGTTTAAGTTAAATCTCCCCTTTAAACATTTTTATAGATAAATACTTGATTTGGGTGGGTATTTCCGACAATTAGAGTCAAACTTCTGGTGGCCAGCAACAGCAATATGAGGTAAATAATCCGCTTTAACAATGATTTCTTAACCTGTAGTTCTTTTGAACTATTTTGGCCTTATTAGTTTTTCATGGGGACACCTGTCTCAGGGCTTTTTCCCAACCTGCTCCCACTGCCAGAAATGTCCTATGCCCTGCATATCACAAAATTCATACTCTCCATTCACTCAGGTTTCTTCTCAAATATCAGCCCCTCAGAAAAGTATCTCTTGGCCACATTTTTTTTAAGATTTTTTATTTATTTATTTAGACAGAGAGAAACAGAGCCAGAGGAAGAACACAGCCGGGGAGTGAGAGAGGGAGAAGCAGGCCTCCTGCCGAGCAGGGAGTCTGATGTGGGGCTCGATCCCGGGTCAGGGATTATGACCTGAGCCGAAGGCAGTCGCTAAACCAACTGAGCCTCCCAGGCACCCGTCTCTTGGCCACATTTTATAAAATTGAACCTCCCTTTACTCTGTACCCACTGGTCTGTTTTATGTTTCTTCAAAGTTCCAATCATTACCTAATAATTATTATATATTAACTTAATATTAGCAAAATAAATAGATGTGCATATTGTTTTATCTACTAGAACACAAGTTCCACAAAGGCAGAAACATAGAAGATATATTTACTGAATGCATGAACTACACTATATCATCCTGCATATACTACATATTACAAACATACCTGATTAAAAAACTTGGAAAATGTAAGATATATGGGAATAGTTGTAATGTAGTGATATTATAGGTGGGTTCTCTTTTTTTAAACTTAAGTTTCAAATTATTAATGATAATTATATGCATATCATAATACAAGACTAATAGTTTTTCCCGAGACTTCAAAAGCGTCTCTGTGAGCATCAAATAAGGTAACAAATGTAAAACTGTCGTGAAAATGATAAGAAGATTTTGATTAATGGAGGACATTGCAGAATATGATGTTATACCTTAAAGACATATAGTAGAAATGAATTATAAAGAGCTGTTAATTAACAGCTAATTAGGCTAATTCTGGGACTTTTGATTCATCCATAGTATCTTTCTGAATTTACTGTATTATCTATTTTTTAAATTTATCAGGATATAACCTTCACTAATATCTTCTAGTTTCTTCTCAATATGTCATATTTTTATATTGCTTCCCAGATTATATATTCTCCAAACTACTTCCATAAAAACACATCTCACATATAAAGGCAAACCAGAAATATATTTTACTATATATCATATCATGACCTCTAAGTTTAATTGAAACCTGTTGGAGAAAGAGAAAATCCTTTTAAAGGACATATTTAATAGAAGAAAACCCTCCCTTTATAACTAATGACAAAATAATGCTACAGCTATTAACAATGATATTGACCTATGTGCACTGAGAAAAAGAAAAGACTAAAATATCAGGTATGACAATATATGAGTGACAGAACACTTTACCTTATATAGGATTACCCAGGGTGTAAGCAACCCCTGAAGACTGAATAACTTTTCTAAAATCTTCTGTAGCTTCACATCACCTTAACACTTCTTATTTTACATTTAGGTAAATATTTTTCCTTCTCCAGTTTCCCTATCTTTTGAACACACTGACCCCTTCCAGAATACTTAAGCAGCACCTGTAGAATTCATTATAGTATCATTTATGGCTTTGAATTCAAGTCTACTGAGCCTAAAACCTAAAAGCAGACTATTTCTCAGAAATATAGGCTTACTCATACGAAAAGATAGGATGAGTAGCACAATCTTGTAGACAAATAATATATGCCAATGATCTAAAACAACGGTGACTATTTTGCCCCAGCCTTATTTTTATAACAAGTACCTGGTATTCTAGTTAAGAACTATTGGACCAATCAAGAAGGTGTTTAATGGGCTTGGCGAAGTGTCAATTATGTGATAAAATGCACGTGGTGGAAAAAGCATACTCCAGAACCTCCTTCCTCCAAGGCTGACAAACCTTGATCTCATGGACTGGGATATAACATTATTTACTGAGTGATTGATTTACCTTTTGTTTATTTTTCTCTTTATGAATTTAGCTCATGATTATTGTAGAAAATACAAGCACAAAAAGTATTGAGTATCAATACAATACAAAAGGATGAGTGTCTTCATTGCTAAAATAGGGGTTGTCATGGTTTGTTCTTCATATGGTAGCTCAGAAAATTCAGTGAGTTAAAACATGCACCTATTTTGTGGTAAAAGTTTAATAAATGTTGATTGTAATAAATATTGTCAATATTACCATGATTACTAGAGCATGTAAGACAGTTTCTGAATCAAACAGGCACTTAAATGTCCAGTGAATCAAGAGTTGAATAAGATAGGTTGGTCACAAGTCCTTTAGCTTTTAGTCAATAAGAAAAATCCCTGAGAGTGTCAGATGGTTGTCAGCTTCATCCAGAATTCCAAAACTCTAGAGGTCAAGTTTTAGGAACCCAGTTTCTGGTTTTTTACACTTGTGTTCTAGGATGCTTTGAGTGGTTCCCAAGGCATCCAGGAAACTCAGGCAGCATTTGAATGCTCTTTGCCCAGAATGCAACTGAGAATGAACAAGATTTAGTAAAGGACATAGTCTGTCATGCTTGTTGTGTGACTTCCTGGCCACACAGTCACTTATAAGTGACTTCAAAGTCACTTATATCTGACAAATCTGTTTATTTGTAAAATAATTGAGGTAATGTAAGATGTCCAAAGTGCCAAGAATATATATAGTGGATACTCATCCTTTTTTTTTATTGTTACTTAAATTTTTTTTCCAGTGTTCCAAGATTCATTCCCCATTCCCCCACACCCAGTGCTCCATGCATTAGGTGTCCCCAGTACCCACCACCAGGCTCTCCCATCCCTCCACCCCCATCCCTCCAAGTCCCTCAGTTTGTTTCTGTGTCCAAAGTCTCTGTTGTTCGTTTCTCTCCCTGGATTACCCTACTTCCCATTTACTTTCCTTCTCCCACTCATCCTTTTTAAGTGCACCATATAAATTAAAAACTCATCCTCAAATGGAAGGGGGACAGACCAGAGGGAGGCAGAATGGGCCTGTTCAGAATCACACTCTGCTAAGCTCCTCAACCATGAACCAAGGGAGACCATTGAGTTTAGTCCTATCACAAGAACATGTGGTTGAACCAAGCCTCTAACTGATGCCAGGAGGGAAGTCTGTGGTGCCAACACGGCAAAGTCCACACTGCTAATGTCAAAACACACTCAATTCCACCTCAGCCTGGACATACCCAGGAACACTTTCATATCAGACTTCTACTTACAGCCTAGGTCACCACAAAATGGCCCTCTCTCTGACCATCTCCGCTTCTCACACACTGCTATGCTATGTTTCCAAAATCCATTTGTCCTCTTCTCTTAACACTCAACTATTTCTGTTTGCTAGAGAGCTTCACTCTATTTAAATTAAACTCACCTTCATCATCAGACTTTGTCAACATGCTCCAGCACCTGCATTCCTTAAGTAAAACTTGGCTCTCCTCAGAGACAGTTCCTGGCATAGACTTCTTGGTGGTGACTTCTCACGCCCTGGTCCTCTGTCTCTCCATGTTCATGTATGTATAAAATCTCCGCTCCTTTGAGGTTTATAGCTGCTATTCTGATCATTTGACTAGGATATGCCCATATCCACTTGGATTTCAGTAATAATCTCATAGTATCCACTCCACCTGCCTAGTGCAAAGTTTATCACATGGTAAATGTTAATGCTTCTAAATCTGTTGTCTTTAGTTTATCATCACCTTCCTCCACACCTTTGTCCTGCATGATACCATGTAATGTCAGGTCTCCATGATTAATCTATATTATCTAACCTATCTAATCTCTATTATGGCTCCCAAATATCCCTATTTCATGTTTTGTGGGGCTCCAGACCCTATAGATATTTCCATTTAACAATTCTACAGGCAGCACACATTCACAGATTGAGAAGTGAATGCAGGCATGCCAACTCAATACCTTTTGTTACTTATCTCAGTGACCTGCTTCATCACCACACAGTTGTTGCACTCTAGCCAGTGAAAGTCATTCTCAAGCATCCCCTCCTTCCTCACCTACCAAATCTGAGCAGCCACAGAGTTCTGAGATCTACATCCCTGACCCTATCCACTTCACTCAACTCACTGATAATTGCTTTAGCTGGCGCTCTATTTATTACATTATTACATATACATTATTATGTATCCTTATATCCAACCTCCTTCCTGCTAGGCCTTCAAATCTATTCTCTACAGTGCTAGGAAGATTCTAAGTCATTTCCTTCCATGCTCCTGCCTAAAATCTCTAATGCCTCTTCAGTTTTTGAGAAAATTCAAAATTTTTTAGCATGGACAAAACAGGCCTTTATGAGATGACCCCTCCATTCTTCAGGAGACTCTGACACCTCACTAATCTACTTGTATATTTCAAATGTACCAAATACCTTCTTATCTCTAGATCTTTCAACATGCTAACATGTATCTCTCTGTACCATGTCTTTCTTCATCTCTGTTGCCTAACCATCTGTATCTCTTCCACCCAATCCTGGTTAATTCCTATTCATTGTTCAGTACCCAGGCTAAATCAGAATTTACCTCTCCAGGAAATTTTTCCCCAAGGCTCTCTTCTCATCCAGACCACTGTCCTACTTTGGGTCAGATGCCCATGGTCGTAGGAGTTCATCTAGAACCCTGTGCTGCATCCCCATATAGCAGTGCAAAGTGGTACTGAAATTGTCTATTTACTTATCTATGCCCCAAATTCTATTCCCTCTTCAATCAAAACTGTCAGTTCATTGAAATCAGGATTTGGCTTTACTAATCTCTATAGCACCAGTGTAATGCCTAAAATTTGGTACATCAATACTTGATGATGAAGGGAAGGAGAGAGGAAAAAGTGAAGGACAGAGGGAGGGAGAATGGCTCTCTGGAGCAACTGGGGTCTATAGATAACTTCCCAAAGGCTTGTGAAAACATATGAGACCCATATAGGCTCTGAGCAAGATCATCAAGAAGGTTCAGGAGCACCACGCATATTTACAAAAAAAGTCCAGTAGGATGGTTGATTGTAGGTAACTTTATATGGCAAATAATGATAGCTATTACTTTGACCAGGCTCACAATATGATATATATTACTACAAGTTCCTTATGTATACTCATTGATTCAATTCTTACAAGCATCCAAGGCAGCCATACTGTTTTTACACTCAGTTTTGCGAGGAGAAATCTGACACAAGGAAAATGATGACATAACCTGCCTGAGATGACACTAACAAGGCCAGGGTTTGAACCCGGGCAGCCTGGCTCAGAGCCTGCTCTCCAACCCATGACACAACACAAATTCTAATTACATCTATTTAGGTTGACTCACTACCCATTACTGAACTTCACGACTCTCTGTGGAAATTCTTTATTCACATGTGTGTTATAAGATGGGCCAAAAAAAAATAATCAGACAAAAAAGTCCTTACAAACTACACACATACACACATACAATCAGGAAACAGTTTGGAACTGCAGTGGTGGTGAAATGGGTTTTCATACTTGGAGCAGCCAGAAGTTAAAGCAAGGAGTGTCTGAGAAGCAATGCTCAGGTATTGAATCAGGAGCTGGGTTTAGGCCTAACAGGTCTGGGGTGAGTTTCTTAGCAGGTAACATACTACACAGAGTGTATGTTATTATTTGGGGCTACCCAAGAACTGTGCTCAAATGAATGCTCACCCCTTCTCTGCTAACAAGCCAACGCATAAAAAATCATTACTCTTAGAAAGCCAACAAGTATAGACAGTACTTCCAAGCAGCTAGTCCAACCTCTAAGATTTCACGTTAATCTATCTTTAGTTCAAGTCTCTTTCTGTGCTGCTACAAATGACAAAGGGCTGCCATTTCAAAGAAATGACATTTGACCAATTTTTCCCCTCCCAGTATGAGAAAACTCATCTAATTTTTTTCCAGACCCACATTTAAAGGTGAATTAAATGGAAGAGTCTCCACTTCTACCATAGATTTATAAAAATCTGCATTGCATTTATAAGTTCTCTTTAAATAATCTTTCTATAGTTCATGGAAAATGCTGTTCTACTCAAATGCTTGTTGCTGTGCTACAGTTTTGTAGGTGAAGCTACTAAAGATTTCAGTGATTATAAAGCACTTGTTATAACTTCCCAGGGTCGCCTTACACAGCCTAGCAGCTCCCTCAGTATATAAACTCTACCAGCTTCCTGACCCATTAACGATTGTAGGAGTAGAGTACATGCCGTGTTGCATAGAATAAGTTTTGAGAAAACCCTGGAAAGCCAAAAACAAATCTTTGAAAATAAATAAACATTAGATACACAAAGAGATTAACAACAAAACTGATTTTAACTGGAAAACGTCTATCATATGGGAAGTATTAAGTGATTTTGTCAGCCTTCTCTTCAGAAAATATTTTTCTTTTTTCTCCATTACCCTTTGGTTTTCCAAAGATTTGGACTTCTCTCTCACTGCATGCACTCTTGTTAGGATCCTGTGGAGACTTGTAAAAACATTTTCTTGTATCCCAGATGGCCCTCTTCTTTTGTGTTTCATTTTTTAGAGGCAGCACTAACTACTTAAGAGCTGATGGTTAGCAGTCCCTCTACTGAGTGGGCTGTTTTTGGTGTTTAACAGAGAATACAGTTCTCTAAGGACCCACACTTAAAAAGAAACACAATAGCTAACCTACGTGCCTACTTTTAGTGGCAAACTCTCTCCCTGTAAGCTAAAGTCTGAAGGGTACTTAGTAATGAACATCCAAGAAATTCTTAACACACACACACACACACACACACACACACACACACACACTTTAACCCAAGACATTAATTAGGTTCGTCAATACTTTCTTACACATGAAGGGATTAAGAAAGATCTTTACACCGTGATCTATAACAGTGCCAGATCTCAGAAAAACCAATATCCCCAAAAAGTTTCTAAGCCAGAGTCCAGGCCTAGGCACCCTCAAGTCTACTTGTCTGGCTCTCTTTTTAACATAGCAGCAGAATCTGTATGGTTCCCAGGATTCCTATCCCAGGGCATATCACAGGACACATCTCATGAACCTGATTTCTTTCATCGCCTACCTGCTAATCATCTGTAGATAGAAAAAGTATTCATTGCCAGTTATGAACTGAATTATGTTCAAATACGTTGAAGTCCTAACCTCAGAAAGTGACGGGATTGGAAGGCAATAAAGTGAGATCATGTGTGTGAGCCCTAATCCGATAGGACTGGTATCCTTATCAGAAGAGGAGTTTAGGATCCAGACATCACAAAGGCGCCAATGCAAAGACCATGCGAAGACACGAGGAGGAGCTGGCCATCTATTCATCAGGGAGAGAGGCCTCTCCCTGCCCTGCCAACACCTTGATCTCAGACCTCTGGCCACCAGAACTGTGAGAAAAAAAGGAACTTTCTGTTGTATAATCCACCCAGCGGGGCTACTTTGTGATGGCAGTCCAAGCAGCCACAACCCAGAAAGGTCTGCTTCACCAATTCCTAGCCCAGGGCACATCACCCAACCAGTCTCATGGACTTATTTAGTCCTCCACCCAGGCAAGTGCAGCTGGCGCTGAGCCCAGAGCATATATATATGCAGCTTCAGACAACAAGAACTGAATGAGAGAAATCAGCAAAATGGTTTTAAAAACCAAGAGCTAAGTTGTCTCTTCAATGGTTAAGAATTTCACACAAGACAGGGCGAAATAATGCATCCCATATCCAGTGAGAATATTGCCAACAGGAAAACAGGCAGCATTTTCATTTTCATCAATGTTTTCTATCTCCTACAGATTATGTGTCCTTCAGTCCTGTTACATACAGAAGTAACTCATGGGGGAGAGTCTCTTATCTTACAGTGCCTTCTAGCAGCCTGTGAGTAGACTGCAATCCCATCACTAACCAGGAAGACAATTGCTCTGATGATATTTCCGTATTTGAAATGGAAACTTCAACGCCTGAATTACTACAAAAATATTTTCAGACTTAGAGGGAATTGTAAAAGCTGCTTTAGCACTATAAAGTCAAAACCTTCTCATATATAAATGCTTCGTATAACCTACTTCCAAGATCACGAAAAGAAAGGTTCTTAGTCTGTTAACACTTGGTGCTTTGGTAAGGCAGCGTGAAGACCAGTTCAGTGAATCATGAGAGACCCCTATTGACTTTTTTAGGTATTATGAGAACTCCATCACTAATTAAGACAGTAGTGCGATCCCCTGTGCTTCTGAGCATGTGTGTAAATCAGGGGTGATTGACATCAGTGTCCAGGTCTCATTTATCTTTGTTTCCCAGCACCTACTGGGAGGCCAGTAACTATTAGCAGTCCCATATCCATTTGGTATTACTGAATTGTACTAGCTAGAAGTAAACTGCTTATAAGTAAGAAGTTCCCCACTGAGAGTAGGTGAAATACAAGGGAATCTATGGAAAGGATCCTGGAACCTCTCACCATTCTAAAGTAGGTCTAGACTTGGGTCTCAGAGATGCTTGGGATCTGGAACCTGAATGCAGTCGGGCTCTTTGCCCATTTTTTTTTTCTTAGCTCCTCTCTGCACATCTCTTTAATTTCTTCTATGATTTCTCTAGTTCATACAAAAGCACACAGAGATACCAGCAGAAACAAAATTTGAAATGTTGCAGTTTTTCACTAGTTGTAACAAGCCTGCTTTAGTTGGTTCCTAGTCCAGATTTGATCTGGAGTGTAGGGAGGGGAGAAAGTAAGTTTTAGAAAAAAACAATGAGCAGACATTCCCATTGTAGTATGGTTTGTAAAAGAATGAAAGAACCAATGAAGAACTAGTTGTTCATATTGTCTGGCACCAGAATATTGATAGCCTGAGAACACAAGAGCATATAGAAGGATCAATTTCCCCATTACCATGTGCATTCTGTATATCAGATGGCTGTGAAAAGTTAATATATTCAATTAATTTGACAAATGATATAACATCAGTGTAGTGGGAAATGTTGTTAGTAATGGGAAAAGCCAAAAATATTAAACCAATTAAAATCCCTAAAATTCATAAACACCAATATCTGGTGAAGCCAAATGAATTTCATAAAAATTCTTCAAGTGCAAACATTCTCTTTTCCTTTCAAAAAAAAAGCTTACATATTTATTTAAAATGTGGACTAGTTAGACTACAATATTGGAATACTGAAAAACAGAGCAAAGCTCTCTCTTTGCTGGGCATTTGGTAAGTTTACTCTAATTTCAGAGGCATTGTCACTCTTGTTCCCCAATTAGACAGAACAGGTGTGGGTTTAATGATTTTTTGCACAAAATTCTTCCCTCTGTCACAAATCCCTGAGGCATCCCTAGAGGTTTTCTGAAGAATTAAAACTTTTCAACACCTTCCTATCTATAGCCTACCTTTTAGCAGTTATTCTGTAAATATCTGTTGAAGATATGAACCTCCTCTGCTTACTTTCCCAATCCAATGGCAGCAAATTCAGCCCAATTTTCTGAACAATTTCCAAAATGGAAAAAGAGGGAGATGACCATTGAAAAGTAAAGAGCAGAAAATGAAAGTGTATGATTTCAAGATCAGAGAGTTTCATGTTAAAATTCTAAATGGTTATGTGGTAGATGTCTGATCTGCACTTCAGTTCAAACAAGGTGTTCAGGGAAGCACTGATTTCACAGAACTGAGACCACCTAGGCTTTAAGGACTCTAAAGCAACTGAACAATTCCCTAGTGTCCCCGCAGAATTAGCAAGGGATCAAGTCACAGAACTGTGTTAGCAGGAAATCAAATCTGAGAGCTGCAAAAAATTAAATAAATATGTTCGGTTCTTTGGGGCACCTGGGTGGCTCAGTTGGTTGAGCATACCACTTCTGGTTTGGGCTGGGGTCATGATCTCAGGATGATGGAATCAAGCCTCACATTGGGCTCCATGCTCAGTGGAGGGTCTATTTGAGATTCTCCCTCTCTCCCTCTCCCTCTGCCCCCAACCCCTGCTTCTGTTTGCATGTGCATGAGTACCTTCTCTAAGATAAATCTTTTAAAAAAGCTTTAAAAAAATAGCTCAGTTCTTTAAAATCTCCAATAGCCTGATAATTTCCAAGAGTTTCTAGAAAACTTAGATATAGATGATAGAGGATAGATACATAGATGACAGATAGATAATAGATGATAAATAGACAATAGATAGATAGACAGTAGATAGATGATAGATAGATAGATGATAGATAGATAGATAGATAGATGATAGATAGATAGATAGATAGATAGATAGATAGATAGATAGATAGATAGATAGATTCATTCTATATAGTAATGAAACAACCACCAGAAAACATCCTAGGACCGACATGCTAACTCTCTGTCATCCTAATAAAAGTAGGTGAGATGTCCACAGGGTTGACAAGAGAAGTACCACTGCTGGGTCAGTGTTCCTCACTTTTCTCTGTATTTCTAGTATTAAATGTGATAAGGTAAAAATGATCTCCTCCTACTCTCCTGGAGTTCTTGTTCAGCATTTCTATTTCTCTCCTCACCTTAAACACAATGGTCCCTTTAATGAAATAATCTCTTATTTAGCCAAGTAAAACCCTGGGTTACAATATGCATTTTCTTTTGATTTTACTGAGTAACAGGATCGAAGTGTTATCAATCCTACTAGTTTATCCTGTATAGCTGAAGCATTATTAATAAGGGGCATGATTTGTTTATGTAGAGATAAATTTCACTCTACTTCCTTTCTCTATTTCATCTGGAAACTGGGAGTTAAATCACCCTTTGGGCTAAAATTTACATGGTTCTACCAACACAATTCAAAGCAGGAATTAAGTTTAAAGATCCTATATAATAAATTTTAGTTCTCAGTTTCCAAATCCCATGAACCATCCAAATAAGCTTCAGCTGATTTGTTTAAATGTTCCCTTTCCATATATTTATTTAAAATACATAAGAGCTAATGTGCTGTTATACTTGATTAATGCTCAATTAAATGTTGTTAATTGTAAACCTGACATATTTACCCAGTAGTTAATTTTCCTTATAAAATAGGGTATATATTCTTTATTTTACTCAATACTTTTCATGGATTTTATATTTGAATATTATCAAATTGCACATTACTGAGAACGCTACTGAGCTGTTAAATTTCCATCATCAAGTTAAAGATGAAGTGACTGTTAACACTCAGCCTAAACTCTGACCTTCAGTAGAAATTACTAATCACTCATTTTTAATTTTGCATTCTCCCAGTATGTTGCTGATTCATTCTTCTTCGAATGGGGATTTTAAACTATCTTCATTCCATTCACCACATTCATTCAATACCCACAATATTTTACTGATAATTTAATAGGCCAAGTCTTTACTTGCTTAGTTTTCCTATGTAAACATAAGAATTCGGTACATGGGGGCGCCTGGGTGGCTCAGAGGGTTAAGCCTCTGCCTTTGGCTCAGGTCATGATCTCAGGGTCCTGAGAGCAAGGCCCACATCAGGCTCTCTGCTCAGCAGGGAGTCGGCTTCCCCCTCTCTCTATGCCTGCCTCTCTGCCTACCTGTGATCTCTCTCTCTGTCAAAGAAATAAATAAAATCTTTAAAAAAATTCAGAACATATTAATTTATTTGATAGTATATTTTAGTATCTTAATAATTTTAGCTTCTGATTTTTCACTTCTTTTAGAACTACTCTCTACTTAGGTTAATATTCATGTTACATATTAGGACTCAGGAAAAGTGTTTCTTAAGGAAATCAGCACTATCTTTTATCATGATAACAACAAAAAAAGATAAATAATATTCACAGATGATGCAATTAAACGTTTTGAATTTAGGTTTAAATTAAAATTTCTACAATGGGATTCAGTTGGTTAAGACTCTGACTCTTTTTTTTTTTTTAAGATTTTATTTATTTGACAGAGAGAAACACAGCCAGAAAGGGGGAGTGAGAGAGGGAGAAGCAGGCTTCCCGCTGAGCAGGGAGCCCGATGTGGGACTCGATCCCGGGTCTCCAGGATCATGACCTGACCCAAAGGCAGTCGCTTAACCAACTGAGCCACCCAGGTGCCCCAAGACTCTGACTCTTGATCTGAGCTCAGGTCTTCATCTCAGGGTCATGAGTTCAAGCCCTGTCTTAGCCTCCATGCTGGGTGTGGAACCTACTTAAAAATAAATAAATAAAATTTAAAAATAAAAAAATAATTTTTCTAGGATGCCTTGGGTTATTTATTATTGGTTTTAGATTTATTCTAAATATTAAAATTAAAGCTAAACTCACTGGTTTATAAAGCTAATTTATAAAGTCATACAAATTAATTACTTTGGAACTTTAATACATACAAGTTCTTACAAAAGTGTCTAAAATTTTATTAACATAGATTCTTTAAAAACTCATTTATTACTGCTAAAAAAACTTTTGCCCTTTTAATAAACAAGTGTTGTCAACTGGCTTCTGAGGTAGTTTTTGTCATTTAAATCTAGCCCATTTCAGTTTTCCACAGTTTAATTACATGTTTTAATAAAACAATCTTCCCAGAGGGAACTATGAGAAAAAGGCCATGGCCAAAGTGCATTTATTTGGATGTAGCTGAAAACAGAGGAAAGAAAATGGGACCAATTGTCTTACTTCCTAATATTTCACTTCTAGACACAAGAGAAGAAATTCCCCCAATATTTGTCTTCCTCCTCAGAGTCAAAGAGGCTGATCTACCTTGGACTATTGAGGACTTTTCTACTCTACTGAAAATTCACAGGATTCACAGGACAATCATTGTACATTTGACAGTATGAGGACTGGGGACTTGCACTAATTTTATTTATACTTCTAAGCACAGATCTTCCCATACAGAAATTGACCAAAAAAAACACCAAACAACAGCAACAACAACAGAAACAAAACAACTTCTAATAAGCAACACTTGGTGGAAGTAATAAAGACAATGACACCGCATATCAGTCCATAGAACACATTTAAAGCAGTGATCAGAGGGAAATTTATAGCACTAAACACTTTTATTATAGTAAAAATAAAATAACAAAATAGATGAACTTATGTCCCACTTTTAAAAAGTAGAAAAAGAACAGAACAAAGTAAGCCAAAAGAAAATACAAAAGGTAAGAATTTTCAAAAGCTCAAACTGAGGCATACTACAGAAAATAGTATATGTGCTTTGTAAATTAAAATCCTGTTTTTTTGAAAAAATTAAAAATGTAGCTATCACTAGCTGAGTGATCAACAACAAAAAAGCATAAACACAGATATGATTCCAGACAGAAGATGGCAGAAGGCCAGGTGACCACATTTCGGGGAGTTCCCTGAAGAGAGCTGAATTCCAGCAAAAAAAAACCACTACAGGACCACTGTGAGCACCCATGAAATCAGCCTGAAATGTGATATTTCGCACTTCTGGATCACCACGGGAGACAAAGACCATCGGCAAAAAGGTAGAAACAAGTAAGAGGGACCAGAGTCTTGCCCCCAGAGACAGGGATGTGGGGGAGGAAGCCTGCAGAGCTGAACCATTGAAAGCAAATACCCCAACACGAAAGTCTCTGTGAGTGAGGAATAACAGCAGATTATGGTCTGAATCGGGGCGAGACAGAAACGGGAACACAGCGGAGCCCACGGCAAGGCAAGGAGACTTTTTAAAATTTTTTTTCCGCCGCTGCCGCCGCAGCCACTGCCTCGAGAGTGGCGGGCGTGGATTCTATTTTTCCGCCGCTGCCTTTCTCTCCCACTTCTCTCCACCCTGTGGGCAGAGCACGGACTCCCCAGGGAAGGTGATTTTACAGACTTGTGTGGGACCTGAGAGGCCGCGGGTCCCGGGGCACAGACAAGGTCACACGATCCAAAAGAAGTTGTGATTTTTGAGGTGCGGGAGTGAAGCAACAAGCGGGGGGCATGGGCAGAAATCAATCCAACCTCTGCGCCAGCCGGGCTGTGACAGGCTGCCAACCGGGAGGCTGGAAAGAGCCCCTCTCTGTGTAGAGGCTCTCTCTGGGAGGGAGGTCTGGGCGCAGACATCTTGCTCTGACAGACTGAAACGGAACGGCACGCCCCGCCCCCAGAAAGCAAGCCAGAAGCTCAGGAGGACAACATTCAAATGCAAAACCCCAAATCGGGGGAAAGGCAATTTATTAAACTCCTGGCACTGACTATAAGAACCAAAAGCCCTACAACTCAATGATACAGTTTTCCACCTCATTTACTTTTTTAAACTTTTTTCTATTTTTACTTTTAAAGCTTCCACTTTAAGCTTAAAAATACATTCTCACGGTTTTTCTTCTTTCAATTTTTAGCCCCTTTCTTATCACAACGTGATACCCAATACAACACCCCATAACATTTTTAATTTTTATTTATTTATTTTATTTATTTTTTATTTTTTTCTCTTTTTTACCCTGAAATTTTTTCAAACACACCCCTGTATTTTCTGCTTTTGTTGCTGCCTCTTGTTTCCCTCTTTGCTTTCTCTGTTTTTCCCTTTCTTCTCTCCTCTTTCCTTTATTCTCTCTTTTACGTGTACATGTAGTTATAAGCTTCAAGTCAATCCCACATCCCTATTCAATACTACCCCTATATACAACCAGTTCTAATCTCCCTATATCTTTTGAAAGTGGGCTCCTCCAACAATAATAACAAGACAAACTCAGCATTGTCTGAAACGCATTCCTTGCCCACAAGGAGTGTCTGCCCTCACCTTCCCATTCTAGTTTGTCAGTGTGTTTGTGTAATTGTCTTTGCTTTTGTATTATATAAATACTGTCCTTGGGGGTCATATAGGTTGGGCTTCACTTTTTGATCTCTCCATTTACCCTTGATAACCCTTTTCTTTACCCTGAAACAATTTTGTACCATATAAATCCTATCACCAGGCCCCGCTCTGGCAGGAGTTTCTTTTCTTGCTTCCTCTCTTCCGTTTTCTTTTTTCTTTCTCCTCCCTTTTCTGTGGTGAATTCTGGTTGCTCCAAAATCTTCCAATGACCAATCCACCTGGATAGTGGCTGATATAGTTAGCCATACACCCCCTCAACCACTCCTCGCCACAATGACTCAGAGAAGGAACACCCAACAGAAGAAGAACCCCGAGACTGCAACCTCGGTCATAGAATTACTGGAAACGAACATAAACAATATGACAGAAATGAAATTCAGGGCAGCAATAGTCCAAGAAATGGTCAATTTAGAAAAGAACATTACTCTCAAAGTGGAAGCCATAGTAACAGAAGTGAAAGCTGAGGTTAGAAAGGCTTTAGATAATAGAGATGCAATCTAATTTAAATATGCTAACAGGCAGAGTAAGTGAAGCTGAAGATCGTATCAGTGATTTAGAAGACAGATGGATTAAGAAGGAGGAACAAGAGAAGTCTTGGAGCAAACAGCTAAAAATCCCATGAAAACAGAATAAGGGAAATAAATGATGCCATGAAACACTCCAATATCAGAATTATTGGAATCCCTGAAGGAACTGAGAGAGAGAGAGAAGCCTATAAGATATTGTTGAACAAGTCATGGATGAAAATTTCCCAAATCTGGGGAATGAAACAAATGTTCATGTCCTAGAAGTAGAGAGGACATCCCCCAAGATCAATGAGGCCAGAAAAACCTCCAGGCACATAATAGTAAAATTATTGAATCATAAAACCAAAGAATATGTCTTAAGGGCAGCTAGGAGAAAGCGATCCCTTACCTATAGAGGGAGGACCATCAGAATAACATCAGATCTTTCCACAGAAACCTGGCAAGCCAGAAAGGGCTGGCAAGACATATTCAGGAAGTTACATGAAAAAAATATGCAACCAAGGATAATATATCCAGCAGGTTGACTTTCAAAATGGAAGGAGAAATAAAGAGCTTCCAAGACCGTCAAGGTCTAAAAGATGATGCAACCACCAAGCCAGCACTACAAGAAATATTAAGAGGGGTTCTATAGAGGAGAAACAAACCCAAGAGCAACACAAAACAGAAATATACAGAGGTAATCTATAGAAACATGAACTCCATAGGCAACATGATGTCAATGCAAACATATCTATCAATAATCACTCTCAATGTGAATGACCTAAATGCTCCAATAAAAAGACACAGGGTTGCAGACTGGATAAAACAACAGGACCCATCCATATGTAGTTTACAAGAGACTCATTTTGAATCTAAAGACACTTCCAGATTGAAAGTGAGGGGATGGAAGACCATCTTTCATGCCAATGGACCCCAAAAGAAAGCTGGGGTAGTGATTCTCATATCAGACAAATTGGATTTTAGTCTAAATACTGTAGTCAGAGATGAAGAAGGACACTACATCATTCTTAAAGGGTCTATACATCAAGAAGATCTAACAATTGTAAATATTTATGCCCCTAACATGGGAGCATCCAACTACATAAGCCAACTGTTAAACAAAATAAAGAATCATATTGATGCAAATACATTAATTGTGGGAGATCTTAACACACCACTCTCAGCAATGGACAGATCATCTAAACAGAAAATGAACAAAGAATCAAGAGCCTTGAATGACACATTGGACCAGCTGGATCTCATAGATATATTCAGAACATTTCACCCTAAAACAGCAGAATACTCATTTTTCTCGAGTGCACATGGAACTTTCTCCAGAATAGACCACATACTAGGTCACAAATCAGGGCTCAACACTACCAGAAGATTGAAATTATTCCCTGCATATTCTCTGACCACAATGCCGTGAAACTGGAACTCAACCACCATAAAAAGTTCAGGAGAAAATCAAACACTTGGAAGCTAAAGATGAGCCTACTCAAGAATATGTGGATCAACCAAGAAATTAAAGAAGAACTGAAACACTTCATGGAAACCAATGAGAATGAAGATACATTGATCCAAAACCTATGGGATACAGCAAAGGCCGTCCTAAGGGGGAAATTCATAGCCATCCAAGCCTCATTCAATATAATTGAAAAATCCCAAATACACCAACTCTCATTACACCTTAAAGAACTGGAAAATCAACAAAAAATTAAACCAACCCCACACACAAGGCGGGAAATAATAAGGATTAGAGCAGAGATGAATGAATCAGAAACTAGAGATACAGTAGAATGCATCAACGAAACTAAAAGCTGGTTCTTTGAAAGAATCAATAATATCGATAAACCATTGGCCAAACTAACCCAAAAGAAAAGGGAGAAGACCCAAATTAATAAAATCATGAATGAAAGGGGAGAGATCATGACTAACACCAAGGAAATAGAAACAATCATCAAAAATTACTACCAACAATTATATGCCAATGTTTAACAACCTAGAAGAGATGGATACATTCCTAGAAACCTATAAACTACCAAGACTGAAACAGGAAGACATTGACAATCTGAATAGACCTATATCTAGTAATGAGATTGAAGCAGTGATCAAAAACCTCCCCAAAAACAAGAGTCCAGGCCCAGACGGATTCCCTGGGGAATTCTACCAAATATTCAAGGAAGAAATAAAACCTATTCTCCTGAAGCTCTTTCAAAAAAAAAAATGGAAGGAAAACTTCCAGACTCTTTCTATGAAGCCAGCATCACTCTAATCCCCAAACCAGACAAAGACCCCATCAAAAAGGAGAACTTCAGACCAATATCGCTGATGAATACGGATGCCAAGATTCTCAACAAGATCCTTGCTAACAGGATCCAACAATACATTGAAAAGATTATCCACCATAAACACAATTCATAAGAGATAAATAGGACTAATCTTGAAGGTATAAAAAGAAATGTTCAAACTCATTCATAATTAGGGACATGTAATTTAAAACAACACAGAGGCATTTCAGAATGGCAAAATTTTGAAAGTGTGCAAATACAAACTCAGCAAGCCTGGGTAAACAGGCACACTCATACATTGCTGTTGCTTAATACACTGTTGTACTATTTTGCAAATTTTTTATAAGTCAAAAATACTCTATAACAAATTTGAAAACAAGACAACCAAAAAAAAACCCTCTAAGAACTACAGGGTGATCTAAGCTCACATGTAAGATGGAAATAATTATTTGTGCTGTAAAGCTCAAAAAAAGGTAATATATGTGAAACTACAATGAAAAATCATGAAGTTTTATGTAAATTTCAAGTATTTTTTCAGAAAATCTGAGGCAGGACCTTAAAGCAGAAATAGATTTTTCAATTGTATTTCAGGTCTACAAATTCAACTTTGGGAGGGATAGGAAATCTTGAACACATCCCACTTGGGAGCTAGTTACTGCCTTTCAGAAACCAGTTCAACCTTCTGTATATTGTTCTGAGATGGTGGAGTGAAATATTCAAGCTACAGTTCCCAAGCTTCCTTGCCAGTTGGCTTCCTGTTAAGATCTGTCAATGGAGGAAAATTGCAGTGGAAGAAAAATGGAGCTAATTCTTCAGTGGAGAACTATAAGCACAAAGAAGAAAGAAAAGACTGTCTTCCTATTCTCTACCTCCTCTCAGCACTGCCCCTGCAGCTGCAGACTGTTGACCCATCCTTCCTTCCTTCCTTCAACACTCTAAGCCCCAGCTTCTCCAAGTGCCCTCAAGGCACCAAAAAGAGCCAGCAGTACTACCTTGTAGTTGGAGAGTCAAGCCCTGTGCTTACCAACTGGGCCATGACCTGCGACAATTCAACACTTACCTGTCTTTCCAGATCAGCAATCTGAATGTCCACGAGATCACACCCCTGTTCAGAATCCCAGTACAAACTGTAGTGTCTCTTCAGCTCCAAAGCACCAGCCCCAGTGAGTTCTTCCATCAAACTCCTAGGTACCATAACCCTAGTCTTTCCTGGTACTGCTTTAACATCTTGCAACCATTTGACTTAGATACCTTGGTACCCCTTTTTTATTCATTGAGCCTTCCTAGACCTGTGTAACCAATTCCCTAACCACTCAGTTTGAAGTTCCCAGTGAGGTTTCTATTTTCGACCCTTGATAGACAGGAATTTCTGGGTGTGCCTATAGAGGGAGCAGATTTTGTTTACGGTTTATTTATTCATTAATTTTATACTTATTAAGAAAATACTTGGTTGCTGTCAGGGATAATGAATGCATGAAGATAAAAAACCATGTAGTTCCTACCTCTAGGTGTTTACATTAAATGGATGAGGTAAATATTTGAAGTAGCAATCACTTGGTAAATGAGCTGTATAACACAGGAACACTCAAAGTGCTATGAGAGGCACAAGAGCACAGGCGAGGGCTTTCTGGAAGGGTCAGAAGGGCATCCAGTCAGAGGAAAGAATATCTGTGAGGACATAACAGCTTCAAAGAATGTTGAACAAATCCTGAGACCAGAGGATAGGAGAGGCTCTCAAAGTAAAGCCAAAGAGGGAGACCATTAGTGATCGTGAAAGGTCTTGAATGACACAATTAATTTCAAATTCACCCAAAAGCAATGGAGAAAAGATTTTACAGTTATTTCCTTTTTAATTGTACTTGTGCAGTATGTTTAAAAAAAAAAGGCATCCCTTAGCCTCTAGACCATCTCCCAAAATTGTTTCTCACATATGTTTCCAGGAAGAAGTTGACTAATGTATAAATCCACAGTGAACACTAAATGGAGATCTTATTAAGTAACAGATGCTATTCAAAGTGAGTTATATTTATTAACCCATTTAATCCTCACAACAGGGCGATTAGGTATACTACCATTGTCTTTTCCATTATACAAAGAGGAAATTGAGGCTCAGAAAGACTCACTAACTTGCTCAGGGTCATAGATCTAGTAAGTGACAAAGTTGGGTTTTGAACCCAACATCAAAGGCTCTATGATCTAAGTTTGCCATTACGGTGCAGGGAGTCACACACTTACGTGGAGTTGTAGGATATGTGCAAAAAAACATGAAGGAAATATTCTACCACAAATGACTCATCCTCTTCGTTTCACTCTGCACCCCGTTCTTTCAAGGTGTCATTTACCTTGAAGATGGTTCCTTATCAACACATTTGATCCACTTTATTCTAACTACACAGTATTCCATTATGTAAACATTCCAGCTAAAACATTTTCTATATTGATTGAAAGTAAAGTTCCTGATAGGCTTGGGTCTTAGGAATAATTCTGTTGCAACAGAATTAATAGCAGACGAATTGTTCAAAGGAACTTACTTTTAAATTAAAAATATTGTATGATGGCCTATTACAACCAGAGACATTTGATAGCTCTCTCATCAGTGTAAGGAGAATGCCTAGTGCCCCTCATGGTAGCCAATGGGAGTTTTCATCAAATTTTTGTTTTTTAATTTTTTTTACCTATCTGATAGGTAAAAAGTGATTCCTACAGTATTTTATTTTTTTTAAAGATTTATTTCTCTGAGAGAGAGCAAGGGGAGGGGCAGAGGGAGAGGGAGGGAATCTCAAGCAGACTTCTGCTGTGCACAGAGCCCAATGGGGATTCAATCTCACAATCCTCTGAGATCATGACCTGAGCTAAAAATCAAGAGTCAGATGTTGGGGCGCCTGGGTGGCTCAGTTGGTTAAGCGACTGCCTTTGGCTCAGGTCATAATCCCGGAGACCCAGGTTTGAGCCCCGCCTCGGGCTCCCTGCTTGGCGGGAAGCCTGCTTCTCCCTCTCTCACTCCCCCTGATTGTGTTCCCTCTCTAGCTGTGTTTCTCTCTGTCAAATAAATAAATAAAATCTTAAAAAAAAAAAAAAGAGTCAGATGTTTATCCAACTGAGCCACTCAGGCACCCCAGGCCACAGTATTTTTTAAATAGCCTGATGCCATGAAATTTGTGTTTTAGAAAGATCATGCTGAGCCAGTATGGTGGTTAACTTGCTCACACCTGGACTTGAGGCAGAGAAGACAGGTAGAAAACAAGTTAACAGCAGACTGTAAAAAATGATGAGAATGGCTTACCCAGAGCAGTGCCTTGAATGTATCAGGGAGGAGAATCTAAGGGGCGAGGGGCGGGGGCAATATCACAAGGACCAGCTGTTGACCTTTGTTCATGATATTATGTTAAAGGTGGGCAAGACAGAAAGGACTCAAGAATATTTCCTAGGTTTGTGAGTTAGGAAGCCAGGAGAATTATAATAAAAACAACTGTCCTAGGAAACACAGAAGGCACAGGTCTAGGGACATGCCAGAGGAAAGAAGGATGATAAAAAGTTCCTTACAAATCTGAGATTCTATTATTTATTTATGGAAACTACCCTCATCTGTGGCAGGGGATGTTTCAGAATATTCATACATATTTAATGTCACTAAAGAATGAGTCATTGAATTTTGCAGCAACACGGAGGCCCTTAAATCAAATTACCCTGCACATTTATGAAACCAGATGCAATGTGCCCGCCAGAGTATTCTGTTAGTATTCTGCCATCTAGTGAATAACAACTATTTGTGCAACTTGGCCTATAAATTGGTTCTTTAGAACAAAGAAGCACAAATTATCAGCCTTCTCATCATATATGTTTTCAGTTTCCAACTCATAGAAAAATAACCTGAAAATGCCTCACATTTTTGGCAAAACCCAGTCTCATAATTATGCAATTTTAAAAATAGAGGAAAGAATGAAAGCATAGATCCTACCAGCTAAATCCCAAAATTTGACTTTGGGTTCATCCTGAAAATTGATGTAACTGAAGTCGCAGGGAAAGTTCTTAAGAGTTTCCTTTATGCCAGGCCATCCCCTTCCGTCATTAAAAACCACAAGAACAAAAACACGAACACACAAAAAAACCCTAGTAATTTCTTCTTTGTAATAAAAATCTTGAATTAAATAGCCTTTGTCCATTCAATGAGCTGTGCTTAATAATATTATCAAAACTTTATCACCTGGAAAATTACCTTACACAACACATTAGAGACTGTATTCAAAAGTTGTGAAGGTATATCATGAAAAATGTGTTTCCTCTCTGTTTCTGTGAACCTTCATTGATTTCTCCTGAGTTGATTACTTGTTTCATGCAACTAATGAATTAGTGTACTTCTGGATTGCTAATGCATGATTTTACTTCTCATACTATATAAATATACAGATTTTAATTATTAGTTTGCAAGCCTGTATCCCCAAAGGACCTATGAATTTTCTAATTGAAGACACAATGTCATACCAGTTTTATATCTCCTGCAATTTATGATGTACAGTACCTGTTTTCAATAAATGTTAATGATAAATTATTTAAAAGGATTGAATTAATGGCAAATATTTGCAATTTCATTAAAGCTAATTCAAATTCAATTAACATATAACTTAAAATAAGTAATCATTGCCTCATCTTTCTTTATTAAGCCTAGAACAGACAAGACTGAACATATTGCCCGAGCACCGACAGGGCCCTAAAATAGAGATGTATGCTCATTAAGATTATTGGAGATAGGTAGACAAAAATCCTCCTTTGAAATTTGTCCTTAGAGGTAATGGCAGTATTCCCAGCCTCGTCAACCTCCTTCTCTTGGCAGATCTCTGCAGTCATCTGTTGAACCTGAATGCTGAAATGATCTCAAAGTGAGCCTGCCTTATGGATCTCTCTATTCTGCTTGACTATATGCCAGCGGAAAGCATCAACACGAGCTCTTTCAGATTGTCAAATGAAATT
This sequence comes from Spilogale gracilis, assembly GCA_004023965.1. Taxonomy (NCBI): domain Eukaryota; kingdom Metazoa; phylum Chordata; class Mammalia; order Carnivora; family Mephitidae; genus Spilogale; species Spilogale gracilis. Next base: position 117,619 of record PITA01003520.1, read on the forward strand.
GGTCCCAAGAGAGTATTTAATTGCCTTATGGATAATGATTATGAACAAAATCTCAAAAAATCATAGTTTACCTTAAGACTTGAACTGGCTAATATGGCTAGTATTATACAATAGTTGCAAAGTCCCTTAACCTATCTATGTGTCTAACCTCTTTAATTTTACTGTATCCAAGCTCATTCTAAGGGGTTCAAATAACCTCGTCAATTCTGTGGGTCTTTGCAAGTCTGCTTACCAAATTACGTTTCTTTGTGCAGCTCTTTTTATTTTTGTTTTAGTACCTCTGCCTTTTTTTTTCCTTTTAAGATTTATTTATTGAAAGAGAAAGCAAGAGCACCCAAGCACACCAGTAGGGGGAGGAGCAGAGGAAGAAGAGAAAATCTGCACTGAGCACAGAGTCTGACACAGGGCTCCATCCCATGACCTGAGCCAAAATCAAGAGGCAGACCCATAACCAACTAAGTCAACTGAGCACCCAGCACCTCTGCTTTTAAAAAACAATCCTGAGTACTTATTTTAGAACGTTAATCATATCTGTATGTTTCACAGAGCATTATCCCCATTTATCTTTTGATACTGAAAATGCAGGAAAAGGGGAAAAAAGCATTATTTCTCTTGCGAAATTTAATTTTACAATTTATTTCTGACCTCTATGATATACATTTTCTATACCTACCATCTCTTAGACATTGATGTATCTCAGAAAATTTAGATGGAGGTAAGCTTCCTATTCAGAGAGAATCCCATTAGTGTATCTTGACCAGGGAACTCAGAAGGAATTAAATAAGACCCCCTTCCAGGGCCTTCTTTCTCATTCTCTTTCATAATGGCGTTTCCTCAAGAAACACATTTTCTGCTCCATCAAGCTGGGAGTTTATAGGGGCACGCTCTGTCACCAAAGCTGGAGCAGAGAGGGAATAGAGCTGTAATCGTCCAATTTTGGCTATGGAGAGTAATTTAAACTTACAACAAAACTGGAAAAATCCATTTGGCCCCAGATCCCAACCATAGTTCCTATTAAATCTTATCTATAACAAGCTGATATACTCGTAACACTGATAGGCATTTGCCAATGCTTCTTAGTTCCCAATAAATTCTGAAATTTGGAGGTAAAGAAAATAGTGTAACTTAGTATTAGCTCCCTCAGATGTCATCATATGTTATTAATAGTAAGTTCCTTTTTTCTAACTATTGACACTGATCTGGCTTTATTTTCATAATTATCATGAGATACATGATCTGTGAAATACAGTGCTTCTGTTAATGATCTTCAATGGAAAAATTTTGAAAAGTTGCAAACAGAATCAATCAGCATATAATAGAAAAAGAAGACTACAGTCTTAAAAAGAAGAGCTTAAAAATTATATTAAATAGTGAAAAATAAATTGTAAGAATACTTGTACTTAATACTTAGGTAAAGAGAGTAATGTGAACATGAACAAGAAAGAAAGAGAGAGAGAAAGAAAGGGAGAGAGAGGGAAGGAGAGAGGAAGGAGGGAAGGAAGGAAGGAAGGAAGGAAGGAAGGAAGGAAGGAGGAAGGAAGGAAGGAAGGAAGGAAGGAAGGAAGGAAGGAAGGAAGGAAGGAAAGAGAAGAAAGAAAGGGAGGAAAAGAAAGAAAAGGAAGGAAGAAAGGGGAAAGGGGAGGAAGGCAGGGAGAAAGGAAGGAGAGGAGAGTGGAAAACAAAGGAAGGAAAGGAAAAGAAGGGAGGTAGGAAGGAAGGAAACCTAGAAAAAAAGAACTCTCCCAGGGGGACCCCAAGAACAAGGGAGAATTCAGATTTAAGCAATCAACCAGTTCTAAGAACAGGAACATCTACCTGGCAATCCAGACTTCCAGAAGCACCGGCACCAGGAAGACACTGCCTCCAGGCCTCCTGGATAAGAACAGGGAGCAGTACAGCCATTCCCTGTGGAATTCATGTTTCTCCAGAGAGAAGTCATCTGCAGGCTGTGGAGTCACCCTCTGTAACTAGATTCAGTAAGTGAGCCCACACAAGATCCTCTCCTCTCTCAAGCTACTATTGTCACGTTAATAGAGAAAATGCTAGATGCCAGAGTGGCTGGGAGTCAAAACCTAGGAGTTAAGGAGCACATCTCTGAGTCCACTAAGGAGGCCCCCTCTTTTGGATGTTGTTTAAACTTTAAACCCCGCCCTGTTTTGTCAATTACCGCAGTCGTTCTGTGGAAGGAGGCATCTCACTGACCACAGCTGAGCCTGTGGAAGAACGCTGTGTGAAACCCAGTTAAGACCATAAGGCCAACACAAAGGATGTCAGGACATCAGACCAGTGGCACTAGAGAAGGGGGTAATAGTTTTCCACTGGGCCAACAGGATAAATACAACAGTAGACTTCTGAACGGAAAATGCCTGAAGAGGATAATGACAAGCTTAGAGATGCCGGTCATTTAACTTTAGATCAGAGACCTCAGTGCCGAGCCATCTAAGAAGTTACCCAGGAACTGAGTATTGTGAAGGGTTTGGCCCTAAGTATACCTGTAAACAAAGATACCCCTACAGACTCAGAACCAGAGTTCCAAAGAGGACCCAAGTCCAGAGCCTTTGCTTGTGCAGTTCTCCCAGACATTACCAGTTGCCCTGACAGATCAACACCAGCCCAATCAGATTTTTGTGAAGAATCCAGAGTATCAAAAACACTTGCTCTGGGAAAAGGAATTGGGATATGCAAGGAAGGTCAGGAAACTATCTTATTTATCTCTGCATTATAATGAGCTTTTAGATATAGCTTTATATAGAAAACATCATATTTTAAAACTTAGAAAATAGCGAGCACTGATAGAAATTGAAAATTAAGTGAAAAAAAAATTTTTTTACAAAAATCCTTGCATTAGCACAGATCCACGTAATGAAGCATTAGTAACACCTGGGAAATGTTAAAAATGCAAATTCTTCAGCTCTACCCCCAGATCTATCCGGTGAGTATCTCTAGGGTGTGGCCAGCAGTCCAGGGGCAACAAGCCCTCCACGTGATTCTAATAAACGCTGAAGTTTGAAAACCCCTGAAGGCTATAAAGAGATGAAATAAAAGATGGAAATTTAAAGTAAAAGAAGTAAGACTTACATGGTCACATGGTAATGTTGATACCTTTGATATTAATTAAAGATGGGAGTTGGAAAGTGAAAAATCAACAGGGATTTTTATAAAGCTGGAATTTTTTTAAAAAACATTTTAAATGTGTTCTAACTGGGAAATAATAGAACCACTGTTGTATTGTGCTACATTTTAATGTATTATTTATTATTTCTGTTTACCTACTCTCATAAGAAAGTCAGTAAAATTTTCAAAAGTAGCAAGTTCCCCTTACGAAACTAAACTACATGAATAGAAAATTGAATACAAACTCTTGTTTGATAAGAAAATATCAGGTTTAGGAAGCACATAGAATAGGAAGCAGACAGCTGGACTGACAACATACTGAGTTCAGTGAACAAACCAAATTAAATCAGAAGTCTCAGACATCCAACCTCTAGCTTACAAAATGAATGAAATTAAAGTGTGAATAATTGCACGTTACTGATGACAGGGCTTGTAAATGCCTCTGAATCTAAGGGCATATCTAATAGAAAGGAAATGGCTAGAGATGGAATAAATTCAGCCAACTAGAAGACCACTGGTATGAGAAAATTGAAAATGATGGATGTCTCACAGATAAAAACTATAGTAACCAGAGTGGAAGAGAGAGGCTGTTGACAGCCCGGGCTGAATCACGAACTGTCATTCAGAGATGAACTGGAAAACAGAAAAATCATTTGGCAAATGATAATTTTCCCCCTTTTGATGAAAAAAGAAATGCAAAACCTTGCCATACGAAGTGGGTGTCCTTCAAGAAATCCGTGAGCAAACAGCCATGACTCTGAAATAACCTGAATTGAGAAGAGCATATGCTGGACCAGGAGGCAGGGAGGTCCCAAGTTTGAGAAATGGAGGGTGAATTACAGAAGACAAAGAGATTCTTCTGAACCCACATTGTTGGTCCTCTGTGGACAGTCTGTGCCAATGGCTCACCACTTCTCATACCTCTAGAACTGTATAGCACCGAAGACCAGACTCTTTTCATTCCAGCTCATATAGTTTGATTAATTGACAGATGATATAAAGGCAATGCCATGAAAATGCAATGCTTTCCAATAAATTTTAAACAAAAAGAAAAGAACTATCCCATACATGTTCACCTACATGTTATTAGCCTATTACTAAGGACACCAATCCAGGGGGTGAGACTGTGGATAAACATGATATATTTTTTAAAAAAATATTTGATGATAATGATTAAAAAAATCCCCAAAGAAAGGAAAGGATGAATAAAAGGCAGAAAAAGAGAGAGCCAAATATATTTAGATTTAGTGAAAAAAAGAAAATATCTGTACAAAGGGACAACAGAAGATCTGGGAGTAGCTCTTCCTTTTTATCACTAAATCTAAAGGACCTGGACCAGGACCAGAAAACCAGACCTTCACTTCCCACCAAGGGCGACAGTGAGATACAGACTATTTGAACAGAGACTTGGAAAATTTCTTACAAAATTTAAAAAAAAAAGGACAAAGAACTATTAAAAAAATTTTAAACACGTATAGCCCTATTCTGCAAGGTACTACTTTTTTGCATTTTGCCATCCTTCCTTCTAGTATTTTCTAAGCATAACCACAGTGAGTCAGCGCTATGCCTACATGTATGGAGTAGCAGTGATATACTGGGGAAATTCTCCCAGATGCTGGCTGTTTCTTCTTGAGTCCATCTTACTGGCCAGCTCTTTTTTGGCTGACCTGGAACCAGCCTGGTTTACTGCAGTGAGGATGGTAAGTAGTCAAGACAGTGATGGAAGATATTCTGATTCTTTGCATTAACTCACCTCATCTGGAAAAAAATATCATGACTAGTTTGTGACTCTTCGTTAATTTCCCTTTACCCATCTTATATTCTGATTCCAGTAAAACACAATCTCAGCTTCTGCCGAATTAAAAAATATTTTAACACCCAGTGGGACTCTTGTACTTCTATTATCCATTCTCTTAGAAATTTCCCTGTATGTTTTCACTTTATTTTTAAATAAATTTTAGTATCACTTTATCTCCAAATAAAAATAATATTTTTTTTCATTTTATTTGTTATTGCATTATGGAGATTTATTAAGAGAGCTATAAATACTGAATATTCTTATCCAGGAACAAGGCAGGTTTTTGTCTTTGCTTTCATCTCAGTCTCTTGTATTCCCTTCTTTGGAGTTTCACAGTTACCTTCATCCTGGAAGCTCACAATTACTGCTAAATGTATTTGGAGGTAAATTATTTTTATTTTTATTGTGACAATCTTTTATTCTACTTGTATTCTTTCCAGTTATTTATTTAAAGAACGCTATTTGGAGGGGCGCCTGGATGGCTCAGTCGTTAAGCATCTGCCTTCGGCTCAGGTCATGATGCCGGAGTCCCAGGATCCAGCCCTACATTGGGCTCCCTGCTGGGCAGGAAGCCTGCTTCTCCCTCTCTCACTCCCCCTGCTTGTGTTCCCTCTCTAGCTGTGTTTCTGTCAATTAAATAAATAAAATCTTAAAAAAAAAAAAAAAAGAACGCTATATGGCGACGGAGTGCCTGGGTGGTTCAGTCAGTTGAGCATCTGGATCTTGATTTGGGCTCAGGTCATGATCTGGAAGGGTCCTGGAATCGAGCCCCTTATCTTGCTCCCCACTGAGTGGGGAGTCTGCTTGTCTCCCTCTCACTCTGCCCCTCCCCCCCACTCATGTTTTCTCTCTCTCTCTCTCTCTAAAATATATAAATAAATCTTTTTTTTAAAAGAATGCTAGTTTTTGCAAATAACTTCTCAATTCTGTAATCCTTTTACTATTTCTGTATTTTGGAAAACATGCTCCTAACTTTTTCAAGTGTAATGGGAATATCTGCAAAAGCTGATGATTTGCATTCCTGCCTTTTATTTTGTGCACCTTGCTAAATGCATGAGAAAATAACTTTGCAACATCCCTGACTAATAATAGTGATAACAACAGCTTTCCATTCAGTAAAATTGAAGGCAATCATGCTAACCGACCTTTCATTTGAATCATCCATTGTACTACCACACTTAAAGTGACTACCTATTCCTATGCTGTTAGGGTTGTTGGATTTTACTAAGAATTCCATGTGGTTTTCCTTCTTTGTGGTTCTCAAGAGACTCACCAAAATTAGGTTGCAGACTTCAACGTAGGAATTACTGGATACCAGCTACAGACTAGTTCATATCTATTGGTCTTCCTCCAGTTCCAAATCAAAACTTCTGGACAGCAACCTTAAAACCCTCCTGATTTCTCGGAGTTTCACTGTGCCAACAGAGTCAACTCTGCATCCTTAATGGGAAGGGAACAGAGCTCGAAAGTAACCAGATGATGTGTTTTACACAGATACGTTGCAAAGGCCCGTGTAATGATGGATATATATTTGTTAACAAAATGACTTGATTTATAGATTTATTACCTGACTCTCACCAAGCACATTAATCACACCTGATTAATTCCTTATCACAGAAGCAATAGGCCTCAAAGTTTTACCAATGGCAGGGTGACAAAAGCACAACCAGGCAGAAGACAAAACTCTGGATGAACCTCATCAGTAATTGTCATTCATTTCGGTTTCACAGATTCTTCAATCCATTTAGATAGGAAAACAAATATGTTTAAGGCAGAAATCTCCTACAACAGATAACTTAGACATTCCTTTTGCAAACACCAGCAAATGAGGTAAAAGTAACTGAAGTGCCTGTTATGACAAGGCCTTGTGGGTAAGTCTGGTTCTAACCACACCCAGGAACTGCATCAGTGGGAAGGGATGTCTTCATTCCAGGAAGCTTTCTCAAAAAGCAAAACCTGACAGCCCTATTCTAAGGATGAGTAATGTCAAATAAAGTAAAAAAGAAAGCATTATTTTGCCTTTTTCTTTATTATGTTTAATTATTTACACCAAAGATACAGATGTAGTGAAAAGAAGGGGCCCATGCACCCCAATGTTCATAGCAGCAATGGCCACAATTGCCAAACTATGGAAGGAGCCGAGATGCCCTTCAACAGATGAATGGATCAAGAAGATGTGGTCCATAGATACAATGGAATATTACTCAGACATCAGAAAGGATGAAACCCACCATCTGCACTGACATGAATGGAACCGGAGGAGATTATATTAAGTGAAGTAGGTCAAGCAGAGCATTTTTTTTCAAAGCACATTTCATCCGAGGATTCCACATACTGAAAGGGTTTTTTAACTTTCATTCTAAGGGGGGAAAAAGCCAAAAGGGTTAAGTGGCTTTTCTTGTTGACCGTGTGACATAATAATTTACTAAACAGTAGGTGTCAAATTACCAAGTTTAGATGTACGGCATCATTGTTAAAGCCTTTTTGGATGGAAGATAAAGAGGATAACAAGAAAACAAAAAAGTTATATACAAATTTAAATAATAAAATAATCATTTTTATACTATAATATATAAAAGAGATTATTATCCCTTCTGTGATTCATAGTTATATAATTAGTTATATAATTACATAGTAATTAACATAAATTAACATAGTAATTTCAGAATAATATTACATAGTAATTAACAGACAGAAACAAGCAGAAGTTGATGAATATAGAAGTGTAAGCTAACACAACTTTCAAGAAGTAAACTGTAAACTTCAGAATAGAAGGAGACCATAAAATAATTATTGTTAATCAGAAAGTCCATGTCAACTGGCTCAATATTTCTGCTGAAGTAAGCTTTGACAGAATACACAAACTACCCTCCTGAAACCGAACAAAATACAATGCTTTAAAGATTAATACATGTAAAGCTAATTCTAAAAATACCTGATGACCCTTCCACAGAAAGATGTATAAAAGATCATTTGACTTCATTGCCCGAAACTGTTGCATTATATTACCTATACCTGATAATTAAGCCAACAACTTTCTCTTCTAAACTTTACAAAGGAAGTGCCTAAAATAAACATGTGCCTCTGGATAATCACCCATTTGCTTCTAGTATAGCAGCTGAGATTTCTGGAAGCACGTCTGTCTTTGATCTGAGCTCGGGTATAAATCATCATTATGATGTGATCAAGATGACCCTTCTTTTTGGCCCTTTTCCTGTAAATGGTACAACACGTAATTACCTCTTGATCAAAGAGATGTGGCAACAAGTTGTCTGAAGATTTCAGACCTGCCTCCTCTGGTACTATGGGACAGAGAGATAAAGAAAAATATATGTCTCCCATTTGGATACTAAGGTTACGTCATTGATGCATAGTGGCTAAAACATTTCTTCACTCACTCTGTGTGAGTGACAAATGTCTAATCCCTTACTGAAAAAGGAGAAGAGAGAGCAACGGCTCTGATTTTTCTGGGACTACCCAAAGTTTAGCACTGAAAGTTCCACATCTTGGGAAACTCCCAGACAAGCCAACCAAGTGGTCACTCTCAGTATCCAAGATAAGTATCTCTTCTCTGCATGTAAAGCACATGCCTCAACACCAACATAAGACCTTAAATGGGGTGCCACATAGGTGCAGATGAGTACCAGTATGCATAGCATAAAATCATACTTTCTGGACACAAAACCAGAAAGGGCCTTATAATAATTCCCTCATTCTGAAAACTCCAAAAGTACAAAACTTTTCCCCATGCTCCAAGAAATAACATCACTTTAGTGATTCTAGTTTTTTTCCCAAATCTAAGAAGCCTGTCCCCTTATATAGTGATGGGAATACTCTTGATCCAGAGAATCCCACTATTTATTTTGACCAACTCATACATCTTTTCTGGACCCTGACATACCTCCCTGTAGCACGGTGAGAATGGAATTTACTCAGGAATCAATTTTTCCCTGATTAATATGCTTTTGCTCTTTAATAAAATACATTTCTCACTGGTCTGGCATATACATTTTTGAAGAAAACAATTAAACTCTTATCATATATTTAACTAAGTGAAGACCATCATTTAAATCACTGCCTACAGTACTTGAAACACAAAAACACTTTTGCTTTATCTTAGTTAATGAAGTTCCAAGTAAGTGACAAATTATGTAAATGTCATTAAAGCAGCTTTATTTAAAAATTCTATATCATAAAAGTAAGATCTTCCCTTTAACTTCTTATTCTTGAAATCTATAGGTTATACAAGACTCTGAATTAATATAGTTCTTTAAAAAATTAGGTGGCAAAAAGATTGAAGTAATGCTAATTCTAAAATGTTTTCCAATAAAAATCACAAACAAGACAAAACACAAAAGCAGGTTTGGAGACTTTGGAAACCTTCTCTGCAAATAACTGAGAATGGGAACCTATTTTAGTTTCTCTTCTTATTATCACAACAACAAGATAGGGTTCAGAAGTATGTTTATACCCTGAACTTTCCCAGCTCAGAGGGAAGATGCAATTGTATGCTTGAACTTCATTTAATTTTTAATAAAAAAATTTTCTGTTTTTAAGGCAGTGAATATTATTAAAAATGTATGAAAAAAACCCTAAAATTTTCAAGAGGAAACTATTAAAATCTCTTACAAACTGTGCCATCATTGTTTTATTTCTGTCTAGCATTTTGGCAATACATTTTATGTCCTATTAGGAAATGCATAATTAAAAGAAAAACAAAGCAGCATTAGATAAATATTGCTCTGACTTTCTGGAAGAGCATGGGTCTCCAGGGATAGTTGTACAAGAGTGCTATTCTCTGGAGTAGATCAGGGTGAATCATGCTCCAGGAATGAAAATGGCCACTAGTGCCAGGCTGCCTACAGTTTGCTCTGTGATCTATCCCAGAATTCTTCATAAAGCCACTTCTGTTTTGAAACCCTCAGCAGGGAAGGGTGTTCTATCTTTATCTGAATAGAGGTCACTGTTTTTTCAATTTCCACGTTTGATTAGACTCCATGAAACTTTTCTTTCCTGCCTGGGTTTTCTTTCACAAAAGAAATCTGAATAATGTGAATAATACTTCTGTCTTGAGACAGAAAAGGTGGAAATGAAAAGTAGAAAATAAAGGAAAGATGACGTAAATAAATACACATGCTGAGAGAAAAAGGAAAAATGTATATCTAATCTAAAGATATATTCTGTAGTGAGGAAAAACATTCAGAAAAAATCTGTTAGTGGTCAAACACTGCGTTAAAATATCTGAACTCTCATTAGGAAGGGACATTTTCTAAAATATCACCCTAGGAATTTGAATTAAATTTATCTTTTCTTTTGGTGGGATGGTACCATTATTTGGATACTAGAAATGAATATTCAATAACACCTCCATAAAGGAGGAGGAAAAAGAGGAGAGAGTCCCCTAAAGAAGGAATCACTATGATGAAGAAGAAAGTGTGTTGTAATGAGCACTGGGTATTATGTAAGAATGATGAATCACAGACCTGGACCCCTGAATCAAATAATAAATTCTATGCTAGTTAATTGAATTTAAATTAGAAAAAGGAAGAACGTTGGTTTTATACAAACACCCTCTATAACCAATCTCTTTCAATGTCGTACATAAAAATTATTCTAAAAATAAAAATGTGACTGCTTAATATTGGCTACAAATCTTTATGTATAAAATGGAACTTCATGAAGCAAAATCTATTACCTATTGCTATTTCATGAAAATATTACACCCTTATTTGCTTCTGGTCTTATTCTGTTTGCTACAACAAACCATTAACAAAATGAAAATCAGTATTGAATTCTACAGCTGTCTGTCTTTCATTGTTTCAACATGCAGAGCCTCTTTTTTACGTGTGTTCTGCTCAATCTTGTACTTATTTCTATACTTAGCAACATATAGAGTTTATATTTCCTAGAATTTTTAATTTTTTTTACAGAGTAGGGATCATCCATAAGAGCATATTCTGTGTAATGCTATAGAACTTCTGATCCCTGAATCCTGAATTTTTTTTAAGATTATTTTTTTTTTTGACACACACAGAGAGAGAGATCACAGGTAGGCAAAGCAGCAGGCAGAGAGAGGGGGGAGCAGATTCCCTGCTGAGCAGAGAGCCAGATGTGGGGCTCTATCCCAGGACCCTGAGATCACGACCTGAGCTGAAGGCAGAGGCTTAACCCTCTGAGCCACCCAGGTGCCCCAGAATCCTGAATTTCTAAGAAAGATCCATTCCCACAAATTTCTTGCTAGTGCCTCTTCCACATTCTGCCACCTTTGGACAAAGTGGTAAACATACCCCGGATGCAATAGAAAAAGGAAGAAAACGGAAGGGAAATGTTTTAGGGGTATGTAGAGACCACAGTTCTAATTTCAACAGCTTGTCGGAACTATGACTGATATTCCCTCCTTTTACTATTGATTTCCTATTTCCCTTTCCTTTAGCCAGCACCTCTGTTTTTTTTTTAAAGATTTTATTTATTTATTTGACAGAGAGAAACACAGCTAGAGAGGGAACACAAGCAAGGGGGAGTAAGTGGGAGAAGCAGGCTGTCCGCCGAGCAAGGAGCCCTATATGGGGCTCTATCCCAGGTCTCGGGGATCATGACCTGAGCCGAAGGCAGTCGCTTAACCAACTGAGCCACCCAGGTGCCCCAGCCAGCACCTCTGTTGATTCAACTTTTCCCCTGGGGTTCGGCGAAGGGGTGGTGATTTAAACCTTAATTGGTTATGTCTAGGAAATCAATGTAGGATGCAGTAGTCCTGTGTCAAGTCTTACCACAGAATACATTTCTAGAATAAAGAACTCCTGAACACTCCCATCGCCTCACCCCTACCGCACACCTGTGCCAGGGGCTCCAGTCATCCAGTTGGTTGCAATAATCTGTGAGTCATCCAAAATGACAATGACGAGGAAGTAGCCTCACACTTAAAATTTGAGTTGATGGTGAACACAGGCTCCCTCTGTCTTGATGGGAAGGACTTTAACTGCCCAGTAGGAATATTCTTTGCCCATTCTCACTCTTCTTTTTGGACCGGGAAACTTGAGAAAAGTTTATGATGCTTTGCTCAACCATTGGGGCTCTTTCTCTCTATTAAAGCTGCACATCTTCCAGGAAATGCGGCTCTCTTTATTACAGGGGAAAGCACCCTGCCCCTGGCGGGGGTGCCTGTGGTGGCTCAGTGGAGCCAGCCCCTGGATGGGCAAGCCTGTTCTAGTGGAAGTCAAAGTTAAGAAAGCCCTTGTGACCACCTAACTGCACCAAGTCTTTTTACCCAGTTTTAATCTCCACTAAAATCTGTATTTTAGCCTCCTTCTTTCTGACTTGTGCCTATCCCTCAATTGGTTGCAAATCTGGAATGGAGGATGTAGTCATGGTTAAGCCCTTCTAAAACTCCACACTATTGATTAAAAGGATAGGATTATTCTCAAAGCAGAGATTTCATTTTCCATATAGTTAGCGATCTAGAAACCTTCTCCAACTGTTTCTACTCTTTGATTCTTATGTGCCATACAAAACTAAGGATAAAGAATGAACTTCATGAAAGAATTCCACAATCCTGGACTTTCAGCTAGTTTATAAGAACATGCCGCTGTAGCTTTGTTCTATTTAATATATACCAATTCTCAAACCTTTAGAGATACAACATAACAGCTATATTGATCCATAGCTATTTTTTTAAGTTTTAAATTTTTATTTTGTAGGTTGTACAGAGACTCTTTTTTGGTGGCCATGTTCGATAAATAGAACCAACCAAAAGAGTAATTTTCATTCAGAATACAGACTATAATAACTTTAAGTACCAGTCCTAAAGTTTTGAGATACTTGAGTTCTCAAAAATCACTTTCTAAAATTGATTATGGTGTTAAAATGTGGGCGTATCTTGGTTTATAGTGTATGGATGAATGACTGAAAACTGAAGAGCTTGGTCTTTAATTAATCATTAAAAATATACCGTAGTCCTTTTTTTAGGGTAATGATATTCTCTAATTCATTTTGCTAAAAAAAAAAAAAAAAAAAAGAACTGAACCTATGTTAACAATTGCCTGGAAAAATGGATCCTTATTATAGATTCATGTAGGTCATAAGCTTATTATATCAGCATAAGCCATTAGTATGGTTGATTTCCTTTTGTAACCTTTAGATAGGTTTCCCTGAAATTCAGATAAGAATGTTGACCTGAAGAAATCCAGGCTTAAAATATGCCATTTTGATTCAGAATGAGTTCACCAAAAATTAAATATCCAAGCTGTATAAATTGCTGAAGTAATTATTACACTGACATAAGGCCATCAAACATTACTTTAAAAATAGAAAGTAATTAAAATGGATAGTTTCCATAAGTGCTTAACCCAAGTATTTATATTCCACAAAATTATACAAATTATGGCCAAGTGTACGTTATTAATAGCTTCTCAGTCTTAGATGGATGGGTTTTGAATTTATCAGTATGTATATCAGCCTTTATTTTTAGTTTTCTGATGACGTTTTTATTAACTTTCTTCTGATTTAAATCATGGTACTTTAAACATTTGTTGCTCTAGAAGGAAGAATAAATTTCACTCTGATAAGTGATGGCTCTTTAATAATGAAACAGATACATAAACTAGATCATTTGGTCTCCAGCTATGAAAATGACTAATGAACCAAAGGCCTAAAGAAAGCTTTGCTAGTAGTCAATGAAGCTGGAGAGGAACGAAGGATGAAGGATAAAGCCAGTACCTTTATTTTTTTTCTTTTCTTATAAAATAGTGTGATGGTAAGGGCAAACACATGAGAAAATACATTAGAGTTCAAGTTTTATGCCTTTACAACAACTAGTTGCTCACTTTTACCAGTATAGTAATTTATCTAAATTTAACCTTCCAAAAATACTTTAATTTTAGTAGGTCTTCATTTTTATTTTAATCACTTTTTAAATTTTTCTGTTAGTTTTAGATTCAGTAAAAGTTGATTGCAGTTCTGGGGTAAACAGTAAGAATAATAAGAATAATTTAAATAAATAGTAAGAATAATAAGAATAATTTTTATGTGATCTGTGTTTTTCCTAATTTACTGTTCTGTTGGAAAATGTTTTTTGTAATAGCAAGAAGGACTTGCTTTATGTTATTGTGTCCTGTTGGCACAATTTTCCATGCACTAAACCAAAATCCAAGTTAGAACACACACAAAATTTGTATGGGGAAGGAGTGGTGAGAAGAGACAAAAGGGCACAGAAAGAAACCCACCTGGGAGCTGAGACAGAACGGTGATCCAACCCAGGCTCTTCCACCTGCTATCCTGGTTTCCAGCTGACTTTGGACAAGATATTTCACATCTGTGAGCCTCACATTCATGATCTCTAAGATGGAAGGAATCATGCTTATCCAACAGGATCATTGTAAGGGCTAAGCACTTAACATAGCCAGTGCTTACAAAGGATTTCATAAGTATTAGAATACTCCTTCTTCCTTTTCAAATTAGAATACTCCTTCCAAATAGCTGTTATATCCAAACCAAAGTCAGTTTTTGCTGAGGTTTTTTTTTTCCCATTTGAGAAAACATACATCATAACACTTCACTTCATTAACCAACTTAACAGTATATCACTTTCCTAATCCTCCTGTGAATTGCGATTATTAAAATTCTTGGCAGCTTGATGTGCTAGAGATGAGAACATATTAACTCAATTACAGCCAGTGAGGCATGCTTTATTAGAACACTACTTTGCCTCTTATGATTTGGGTTAAACTTGTCAAAAGTAACAAATGAAAGACTTAACTTTCCATAAATTTTTCATCCCTCTCCATCAATTATATCCTTCAATTATTCCTCCAAAGTGTTTTTTATACTCCAAAGAAACCTGGACTTAGATATTCTTTGAATTTGATTGTGGAAATGTCCATAATGTATTAAGTTTGTCGACAAGGCTTGAGTTAAATAGTTAATCTTTTCTTAGCTCTCTATCAGAGGGAAGTTCTCCTCAATAATTTTACATTTTTTTAATAAAGATGTTCTGTGAACAACACTGACTCTTTCCCACCAAGGAGGGAGAGACAGTCAACTCTAGTCTCTAACCAACTGACTCGGTGCTCCTTGTTCTTAAAACTGCAAATAATAGGGGCGCCTGGGGGGCTCAGTTGGTTAAGTGATTGCCTTCGGCTCAGGTCCTGATGCCTGGGACCTGGGATTGAGCCCCGTATTGGGCTTCCTGCTCAGCGGAAAGCCTGCTTCTCCCTCTCTCACTCCCCTTGCTTGTGTGCCCTCTCTAGCTGTGTTTCTCTCTGTCAAATAAATAAATAAAAATCTTAAAAAAAACAAAACAAAAAAAACCTGCAAATAATAAATCATTTCTTTGGGTCTGATTTATTTAGAATGATTTCTAAATTCCCATACTGTCGGGGGCATGCCCCAAGGATGGCGCCGAGTGCAAGAGGCAGTTCCAGGAAGCGCCCGCCCTGAAGATCACGTGACCCCACACCTCATACGTGGGTCCGAACTCAGTGTGTGATCACCTGACACCACCAATGCCTGCTGGCCGTGTGGTCCACGCCCCACATGATCACCTCTCTGATTGGCTGGGATAGTATATAAAAGGGGGCTAGACCGCTTCCCGAGGAGAGACAACTAGAGGCGGGGGAGACGGCGAGATGGCGAGGAGGAGAGAGGAGGAACGTGGCGAGGCCACAAGACAACGAGGAGGAGAGAGGAGGGAGACGTCGGGAAAGACAGGAGAGACGAGAGGGGGAGGAACCGGAGAATAACGGGAGCTTCAACATTGACCCGTGTGTAGCGTCTTCTCTGCTGGCCGGGAACGCGACAAGTGGTGCCGAAACCCGGGAACACTGTGAGTACCTTTTACTTCCACGTTCGTCAATAGGATGACCACAAGGAGAGATTTGAAAGTTCGTCCCTAGGGCGACTACAAGGGAAAGGTAAAGCTCGCCCCTAGGACGACTACAAAAGGCAAAAAGGTTGCCTTTCTGGCAACTACAAAGGGTTAGCAGACAAAGGTAAAAAAGGTATAAGTTCGCCAGACGGCTACCTAGCAACCACAAAGGGACAGCAGCTGCACATTCGCGGGTCGTGACTACAAAGGAGAACATGAAACCATGGGATCAGAAATTTCTAGACTCCATATGGAGAGCCCCCTGCAGGCGCTTTTAAAAGCTAACGGGACCCCCCTAAAGGCCCAAACTGCTCGAGTATTTCTGAAAACAATAGAACATCAGGCCCCCTGGTTTTTGGATGAGGGGCTCTTAAATATTCCACAGTGGGAGCATTTGGGAAAAAACCTGAGAAAGGCTAATGAAGGGATCTCACACCAAAGGCCAGGGAAACAACAACGATTAGAGTCATGCCAGATAGTACGTAGAGATCCAGACCAACCCTTGTTACCTGATAGCACAAATGGCCTCCTCCAGCTGTATCCAATCCCTAACAGGTTTATGTATAACTTCTACTTGTATTCTAATCTCTTTCGAGCAACAAACCTCTCCTGGCAACTGTCCCAGATGCTCAACGGTACCCGGACCGCGAAATTCCACAATCTGACAACCTCCCTCCGTTTGGAGAATGCCGCAGGAGTCGATCCCCTCACTGCGTCCCAGTTTCTGCACGGCCAGCAGGCAATGGTGTCCTTTGGAAAGTCCTGTTTTGGGACCATAGCGCTTGGCTGTATTATGCTTTTCGCCTTCGTCCTGGCGGTGCGTTGGATAAGGGTCCTCCAACGCACAATGTCTAGAGACCAAGAGGCTGTGCATCAGGCGTTGCTTGCTATAGAGCATGGAGGCTCACCCCAGGTAGGGCTTAGCATGCTGGACCGGTAGTCAATGACGGGCAATGGGGATGATAACCGCGTGCCAACCTAAGACAGGAGCTGCAGCATGATCTGCAGTCTTCAATGACGGGTAAGCACGCGAGTTGATCATCCCGGCCTAAGACAGGCATGGTCCCCTGTCCATACAAATAAATAAAAAAGTGGGAACTGTCGGGGGCACGCCCCAAGGATGGCGCCTAGTGCATGAAGCAGCTCCAGGAAGCGCCCGCCCTGAAGATCACGTGACCGCACACCTCATACGTGGGTCCGTGCTCAGTGCGTGATCACTGGACGCCACCAATTCCTGCTGGCCGTGCAGTCCACGCCCCTCGTGATCTCCTCTCTGATTGGCTGGGATACTCTATAAAAGGGGGCTAGAAAGCTTCCCGAGGAGAGACGTTGAGAGAAGTTGAGAGGCGGGCGAGACGGAGGAGGAGAGAGGAGGGAGGAGGCGAGGCCAGGAGACGATGCAATTTTGAATTCTGCTATTGTAACCTTCAAAGTGGTCCACATCACCACAGCAGTGTGAAGCCAAAACATATGCTGTGGCACAATGCATCCGCCTTTATTCCCTTTTTGTGCATGTAACACACACCCTCCCAGCCCTTCCCTCTCGCTTTTATTAGTCTGCTGTCTGCGTTCATATCACCATTGTATTTAGAGGGACTTCTAATTCCAGGAGCATGATTTAAAATCCTATGAGAAAGAATCAGTGCCACAACCCCACTGTCTTTCATTCTTTTTAGGATAATCAATAGGCATTCTTTATTTTATGGTTATTTATTCTCAGTCAAATAAAATTATTATTCAGTGGTGTTCCGGACACATCATATCTCACTAGTTTATTGTTCCTCCGTTTTCAGTGACTCTATACTGAGTCTATAAAGAGAATTCTATAAAGAGAATCACAAATCAGATTAAGGAATACATTTCATTTCCTTTGATGTAAGACTCGGATGAGACTTCAGAGGCGCCAGCAATTCTCCTTTGTCTTGCTTTTCAGACTCACACAATAGAACATCAATCTTGCAAAGAAACCTTCTGCCAAAACCACCCAGTTTAATTTAATATGCTACTTGGTTAAAACTGGAAGTCTTTATCTTTCATCCTGCATTAATATCTCAATACTAAGCATACTAAAAAATGGGAATATTACTCATAAGGAGAAATTTGGAGGTGTGCTTGGACAGGTCTGTTAGGGAAATCAATGACAAATGTATTAATATCTCGTATTTTCGGGTTTTAAAAATATAACTTCATTAATTAATATAATGAAAGACTTACAAGATACAGAGAAACCCAACACCCTAATTCCTAAATCCCACTTGATGAACCAAAACAAAACAAAACAAAACGAAGAAAAGGTATTGTGAGGTGCTTTGCTGCCCTCTCGTGGTTGATCATCTCAACAACACAGACATGGTTCAGAAGTTCATTTTGAAGAGACCAATCCCAAGCTTTATAGGATGGGGAACCACCACGTGGGGTCCTGTGACTGGTCCAGACTACAGGGAACAAAATTCCCCAGGAGTCCAATTGGAAGCTTACTGGAAGGTTACCGGATGCTTTTATACATATATTGTAGTATACATTGTGATATGATATTTTATATCATATTAAATATATAAATATGCATAATATATATTTTATATATTCATACATTTGAACTAGTTTTTGGAAAATACCTATTACCAGAAAAACTCCTCTGCAGAATAATTTTGCTGCAGAATGACGGACATATTCTATGATAACTTTTGACAGAAAGTTACATTTTGGAATTGAATTAATAACCAAAATTCTTATTCGATATTATGAAAGTTTTAAGAAAAATTATTTAATGTGTTATAGGGAGAAACCTTAACACTGATAATGTGCTTTGCTTTAGGCAAACATCTATTAAATGGAAGTCTTGTTACTCATATGAGAAAATATTTCACATTTTACTGTTTGTATAAAATAAAAGTTCTGGGGCGCCTGGGTGGCTCAGTTGGTTAAGCGACTGCCATTGGCTCAGGTCATGATCCCCAAGATGTGGGATCGAGTCCCACGTGGGGCTCCCTGCTCAGCAGGAAGCCTGCTTCTCCCTCTCTCACCCCCCTGCTTGTGTTCCCTCTCTGGCTGTATTTCTCTCTGTCAAATAAATAAAATCTTTTAATAAATAAATAAATAAATAAATAAATAAATAAATAAATAAATAAATAAATAAATAAATAAAACAGAGGTTCCATTATACAGTCCTCTACCTCTGTTTATCCATTTGCCTATAACAGGTATTTATATGTAACTAAAAGTATTAACACATGTGACTTCTTTTCCCAGAATATTTGAAGATTTTTAGATCTTTTCTTCATGAATTTATATTCTTTGAATAATCTTCCTGACTTGGGGCCATGTTTGGGGGAACTCCATACTCAGAAGCTAATCCTTTCTTTAATTCCTTTAAATTCCCATGAGATTGCATCGAAAGCATTAGGAGCTTAACAACGTTCAGGATTGTCGTGGGTGCACACGCGAGTCGGTTCCTGTGGCTTGATGTCTAGTTCTCTCGCTCTGCCTGCCTCCTGATGTGTTGGGCTCTCTGCCGAATAGGCAAGATAACTAGGGGGTGAGTGTAAAGGAGGAGAGGATTGAAATTATACTTTGTACTTATTATTTAAGGATGTAAACTCACCAATGAAATTGTAGCTTAAAAAGGACTTCGATGTTTAAGTTGTTATATAGCATTGTCTCTGTACACTTTGTTTGAGGGATTTTTTTCCACAGGATAAATTTGTTTATCCTCAAACATTGCCTCTTAATTGTGCCAGATTTGACAACTCTAAGTCCTAGCAACAACAACATCTACAGTTTGTTGATAACCAACTGTGAACCACAGATGGGCCTTCTCTGTGTTGTGTTCCCTCAAATCTAAAACAAATGTGATGTACACCATCATTTTATGTATCACTAAGGAAAAAAGTATACAATTAACAGTATAATTTTTGTTGTATACCCATTGAGAGAGCTGTTTTGGATTTAGCTAAATGTTATATTTTTTCCATCATATATCACTCTTGTGCATATAGAAGGAAAGTATGAGCAAATTCAATTGTTTAAGGAATTCCTGAAAGTTTTTTGTTGCTATTATTGTTTGTTTTTCAGGTTTTTTTGTTTGTTCGTTTTGCATTCAGACCCTTTTGAATCACTTTTCGACTCAGGGTTGTTGAAGTTGTTGAGGTTGTTGTCTGTCTACCCAACATCTTCTTCTTTACTTATCAGAATGTAGGTGACACAGCATTTCTTTGGAGGGGCTCCCTTCTGACCTCTGGGATTTCCTTCCACAGCTCTGACCCTAATGTGCAAGGTTCCATGTGGGGCTTTCTTGAAGTGTCAGCAGAAGGTGTTCAGACAACAGCCAGGACCCATGCCCTTTCCTCGAATGGTTCTGAAGTGGTCTGTTCACTGACGGTTGAGGAGTTGCCCACCATGCCACGAGGCCCAAAACAAGTTTGTGTGTAACCAGGCAAGGACAGCAGGACTGTGACCGCTTGCTCATTGGTGGAGGGTTGTGATGTCATAGATTGCCAGGTATGTTCTCATTCTGCAGATGCTCAAAGGTGTGGGAACTGCATGCTTTTTCAAATCAGTGAGGTATGGTGTGTTATCCTTTAATCTTTATCATTGCCCTATAAGGGAGGTGTTGTTTTCTCTGATTTACAGCTCATTCAGTGATACTACAGCCTCCAAGAAAGATTCAAGAATACAGAAAGCTGATGTCATAAGAAGTAGAGTTAGT